>CAEFZX010027182.1:0-66975 GCA_903066825.1 Alfaro cultratus
TTTGTGTTTGTTATGATGTAAAGCACTTTGAAATGCCTTGCTGCTGAAATGTGCTATACAAATAAAATTTGATTGATTAAAACATCAGAATATCAAAACAAAATAAACAACCAAAACAAAACCCAATTTTAAGTAACTAAGCTGTTCCAGAGTAAGTTCAGACATTTGAGGATATACGTTAAAGCATACAGTACATATAAGAAATCTGTACAGTCCAGTTAGGATGCTGAATTTTTGTGATGTAACAGGCTTACAGCATGAAAAGTAATTTTATCATGGTCCAGCATTTTATTTCTTTATTTTTACATTTAAATCGCTTACATACTGCACTTTATTGATATGGGATGAAAGACTTCCGTTCAGGTCCACATTTTGTACAACTAGGTCATTCACACAATGATTTACATTCAAGGGTTTCCTTGATTTCTTTATTAGGTATTAAATTGTGACTTTAAATTAGATATTAAGAAATATTTTTTTAATGGAATTTGCTCATTTGACTCCAGTTTAAGCTTTAACTTAAAACTTTCACTTATACATAACTAGATCAATAAGAGAAATTGTCGGGAAATCACCAGCTTACAGTCACTTCAGTTAATAATGAAACCAAGCTCAATCCAGTGAGATCATATCCCACAACAGGGGGCTTTCTGCTGCCTGAAGCCTGCTGGAATCCAGCGTTATGTCCCGATCTTTATCTTTTCATGTCCAGCTCTTTGTCTCATTAGGTCTGACTGGCTGCAGTGCTTCCCCTCAGGCTTCAGTCGCGTCTTCTGATTCATTGTGTGACCTGACGTGGATCGTGACGAGTACTTTGAGATGAGATTTCTTGGATTTCAGCGGAAGCAGACATTGCACCGAGCTGGAACTCATTTCAGGGGAGATTTACCTGCATTTCTTATGACACTCAAAGTAAGGTGGAAACGTTTGGGGCAGTTTGGAGGCTTAGATCATCATTTATGATACACAGTCGCCCTGATAGTACCTTTTTCTGTAGAAGTGTAACAGAAAACAAAGTCAGACACTACAGCCAGGTTGGCCTAGAGTATTTCTTTTCTGATTATCTTCCAACACTTCAGTTATCACCATGGTTTAGTCTATTTTAACAAAAACTATTTTTTTTGGTATTTTACATAATAAAAGCAACATAGTCCAATTTTCTTGTTGTCAGTTAAATTTCAGCTCAGCTTGCAAGGCTGCATTTTCCTCTGTCGCTATCAAGCCTGATATGCATGATGAATAGAGAATCCACTCTCAAGGTTGCCTTAACAAGCTGGTAGGAGAAAAGTTTTTGAAAGGGAGAGGAAAAACAAGCGCAGGCTGGAATGGACCGGACTTCAGCACCGCTTCTGCTTATTGATGGTCGGGTCAGAGAGTCCTTGTCGTAGTGCAGAAACATATACAGTGCAGCATCAAACTCACCCTGAAGGAACTATTTAAATGAAAAGTGATGGCAGGCAGAGAATAGAAAAGAAAAACTTATTAACCTTGAGCTACAAGCTTATGAGCATCTTCTTTCATCGGGTAAATGGATTCTAGATCAAAAGGGAAGACTGAGACTCAAGATTGCGAAGAACAACAAACAACTGACCTGGACAAGACCAGGTTTCTCCAGGTTGTCCAGGTTTCTCCATATTCCTGTTGAAACTCCTTCATCAGGAATATGGTGTTTCTGCCATAAGCAAAGCAAGAGACCAAAAGTAATAAAAAGACTCATAGTAGCTTCATCTAGCTGCTATTTTGTAGCGCATAGTAGTGAAGTTGTGAGTCTTTTAAATCTTTGTGAAGTAATTTTTTAGAAATATTACGGTTTTTGAGTATGAACAGCTTATTGAGGTAAGTCTTGAATTTGACTTGACCACTGCATAACCATATTTATGGGCTTTAAAGTACAAAAAACACTGCACACTACACTTATTACATCTTTAAATATATACATAAAAAAAGTGACAAGCATGTATTATTTTCCTCAAACTAATTTACACTAAAATGTGTGGATTTTATGAGACAAAATACAAAAAAGTTTCAAGAATATGAATATTTCTTAATTCTAAAAAATAATGCAAACAATTTTTTCTTTCAAGGAAAACAAGTTTTAAAACTTCTTGGAAAATCTTGACACTCATTCATCAAAAAGCTAAACAACCAAAAATCAAGTAAGACAAACCTTTAGCCTTTCGGATGTCCTCGTCACACCGAAACATGCTGGAGCACATACACACACTAGCGCATAGACAGAATGACATGCTTATACGGTCTACACAATGCGGCTCAATTTGTAAATCAAGACTCAGCAGGAGCAAACAAAGAGCTCGTTTATGATAGCCGACGCCACAAGACAGCAATGCAGGCAAGTGAGAAGAGCCAAAGCGTTTTAAATAACCATCAACGATGCCAGGCAACTAGGACAGGGGGTAATTTGATTTCCGGTGGGAGATGCTAACAACAGTTAACAAGTATGACTTTAAGAAACTTCGGAGAGGTACAATGACATTAGGAGAAGGCAGGCAGAAAGAGTAGGAAAACAGAAAATGCAGCCCTGCCAGGTGCAAAGTAGACAGCGGGGCTTATGTGACACATTAGAGTAATTAGAGCTGAGGCGGATTTGGCTTGAACCCGATTAAGGGTGGATACACACTCATCTTGGTAACTGAACAAAAACAAAAAAACATCTTTGGATTCTTTTCAGATAGAGGAGAAAGGAAGCAAGAGCACAAAACCTTTTCACTTTTAATTAAACTAAAGTTTCAGGTTGGAATAGACCTCTGAGGTGAAAGCAGCAAAAACACCAAATGGATGCGATTGCAACATAAAACCAACATAAGAAGGCAAGTTTGATAAGGCTGACACAGCTGACACATATCGTGCTTTTTAAGATTTCTAATTACCCAACACGTGGCAGAAGAGGTGAAAATAGCATAAAAACAACTTAAATATTGATATCTAACTCAGTCCTTTGGAATACGGGTGAGTGTGCTGAGAGTAGCTATGCTGCAAAGAGTAAATGCCACATGGATCCAGACTGATTAACAGATGCTGATAAGAAACTAACAGCTTTCCTCTCAGCTTCACAAATGTGTAAAAATAGGTTTTTGTGCTTGGTTTGGCATTTCTGACCAAACCAAGTTTCTCAAATCTTTCCAAATGTGGATGACGCAGAGAAATTCAAAGGGTGAAACAACGCCAATATGTCTCTAATAAACCTCAGGTGTTATTCTGTGTCATTTCGAGACTTTAATGAGTTTGCTTTTACCTGTGGTGGCCGTTCAGGGATCGGTTCGTTGCGAAGTGCTTGGAGGGCTTTCATGGCAGCGTTGTGCCTCGCTGCTTGGCGGGTGCGTCCCTCCCCGATGAACTCCCGACTCCCGACAGAGAGCTGCACGTAGAAGATCTTAGGGACAGGATAATGGTACCTAAAGAACACAAAGAAACAGCATGTTTACGCCTAAAATTATGGTTTTAGTCCTAAATTTTAACAGAATGTCTATGTAAGACGTAAAACAGGGGAAAAAGAAGGTCCAACACAGCTATCAATTCAATGACTTTACACCATTCCCAATTTAAAAGGCCCACCACTTCATCAGGGTCAATTACTACACAATGGTCTGTTGGCCAGCTATCTGACTAATGTCTTGCTATTGAATCTCAGCTCATGGATGCAAAACAAAGCACAGAGACATATATCCTCCACTCTTTCTTCTCGCCCCGAACATAGATTATCCTCTCTTTCACTGGGCCTTGACAAAGTGGGGCTGAACTGTCAGCGGGCAGATTTAAAGGTCTGTGTGCATGATACCCCTCCCCACCGGGTCAGTAGGAGAAGAGCTGAGAATGTCTGCCAAATTGGGGAAAAGGAAAGAAAAATAGTGGGAAAACTAATAAGTGAGGAAACCAAAGATTTTAATATCCCTCTCCCTGTCTGCTTTAATCACTGCAAAGATACACTTATATTCACAAGCACATACAGACACTCCATATGTGGTCGACACAAGCTGGGATTTATGGAAATATGTCTCGATTAGTGTCTAGTTCCCAGACTGTTTTGCGCATTTTCATGTTTGGCAGTGGGCTTCTATTCACAGAATGAAAATCTTAAGGTAGACCACATTTCACAACATGGCTGATATGTATAAAGCTGCCCTTTTTTTAAAAAAATTTGTACAAATATCTCCACTACAACATCCTGCTCAGGTCTGCCATGAAGCTGCACTTTTACGAGGGTTCATGGATTCATGAGAAGAAAAAAAAATGCATTAAATGATCTGAGACCTAGAAATCTATGCGGTTGGCTTCATAACAAATTACACATATGCTCCTCATTAGATAAGGAGAAATTAAATTAGGATAATCATAACCCAACAATCCTTTTTTGATATGTACAAAAACACTTTTAAAGAGGACATAAATCTTTTTTACAACTGAGATTTAATGCTAGAATCTATCTAAACTTAACAGAGAACCCTTCTGATCCATCATCAACACAGTTATGAAAGTCCTTCCCTCATGGAACTTTTCATTAACCAGGCCGATTGCTTACCAAGAGTACACCAATCAATCTAATAAAAAGCATTGATACCAGATGGATCTGATGGCTCGTGGTTCAGATTTCCACATGCCCTTGGCTCTTTAAGGTCAATGGTAACCCTCGTTGCAATTTAATTAAAAGTTGCTGTTTTATGATGATGGGTTTTCTTAAGGCACTTATCATAAACCCACATTTCTTTACCTTCCAAGGCAGAAAGATGTTTGCAAGATTCATGGAAACCATGTATAAACATCGTTTCCGAGGTTTAAAGCTGTTATTTGTGATTTTTTTCAAGTATCTTCAGACCAATAAGAGCGTGTTTAGCGAGACCTTTGGATAAATATTTATGGTATTGTGAAATTGAATTGATGTGAAATGATGCCTTGAATTATGGCTGTTGGAAAAAACAACATCTACACCCATTCAGATGCCATGGCACGTAACCGAGTACTACAGAAATTCAATAAAATTTCCAGGTCTACACTGGAGCACCATCTGGGTTAGAGGCAAGTTATTCTGCACATGACTTGACTGAGAAGTTGGGAGCTTGGAATGATAAAACACCAGAGTTGATCACATTCTAGTGGAAAGCTGGAGAGTTAGATGTTGTTTGACTGAAGTTTTGAAACCTTTATGTATGTGTTCATGTTTGGATGGAAGGCTTGTTTGCATTTGTTTGCACATACATATACATTTTTAGAACCTAGAACTCATCACACACAATTCTGACCCAACTATCATCTTGAATATCTCCTCTTTCTTGGACACAGACCAGCCTGCTCAGCATGGAGATCAATGCTACATCCATGTCATTTTAATCCCTTTCCACCATGCTTGGCTTGAATGTCTAGATGCCTAAATTCATTGGTGAGATTGACTGATTCACTATTTGTGTTAACAACTAATTAAACTGATATACATGATTAAGTTTTTTGATAAAGACATTTTGTGAAAATATTCAGCAAATATTGTGAAATTATTCTGAGGCTAATATCACCCAGACAATATTTTATCTCTTTTAGAATAATACAAACAAGTATGGAATATTTTCTCTGTAAGTGATATAAAAAAAAAAAAATATATATATAACAGGTCCATCCATCCATCCATCCATCCAGCCATCTTTTTCCCGCTTTATCCGGGGTCGGGTCGCGGGGGTAGCAACTTAAAAAGGGAGGCCCAGACTTCCCTCTCCCCAGCCACTTGTTCTAGCTCTTCCGGGGGAATCTCAACGCGTTCCAGACCAGCCGAGAAACATAGTCCCTCCAGCATGTCTTGGGTCTCACCAGGGAGGCGCCAGGAGGCATCCTGACCAGATTCCTGAACCACCTCAACTGGCTCCTCTCGATGTGAAGGAGCAGCGGCTCTACTCTGAGTCCCTCCCGGATGACCAAGCTACTCAACCTGTCTTTAAGGGAGAGCCCAGACACCCTACGGAGAAAACCCATTTCGGCCATTTGTATCCGCGATCTCATTCTTTCGGTTATGACCCAAAGATCATGACCATAGATGACGGTGGGAATGTAGATCGACCGGTAAATCGAGAGCTTCGCTTTTTGACTCAGCTCTCTCTTCACCACAATGGACCGGTACAGCGCCCGCTTCACGGCAGACACTGCACCAATCCGCCTGTCGAGCTCCCCCCTCCCCCCCTCTTTGAATCAGCTTCAAATTTCTAGAAATCTGTGTAACTTCTCTACACATCCTCTGTTTCTCCTTATGTTTTTTCTTAAAATTTGATTCCACCGAGCTGAGAAAAAAATGAATCAGCATAATACACCCAGAATTCCAGCCGGTCTTTCTCCTGGCCAGAGCCCTCCTCTCATGCGTCTACTCTTAACTCATGGCCACAGGAGTCTTCCCTGGGTGGGGGCCTGCCTGGGCCTCGCACGTCAAGCGTGGCCCCAGGTTCTCAGAGGACATGCCAAGTGCAACACTGGCTCAGGCCAACATCTCTGAACCGAGATGGGAGCAGCTGGGGCTGCGGCACTGACTACAGGTGCAGAGGGGAAGAGAAGAGAGAGGTACAAGAAAGACAGAGAAGGACCTGAAGGAGAAAAGCGAAGAAAAGAATGAGAGACGAGAGAAAGAGAGGGAGGTGGAGGGAGGCCTGTGGGAGACCCGACTCCACAACGTGGGAAAGTAGTGGCTTACACACAAGTAAGTAAGCCAAGAGTGCAGGCCAGCACACATGCACGCATCAAAATCACGTAGACCGAAAACAGGAAAAATTCTCATTAGCGTTCTGTGACCACGTCTGCCTGTTTTCTGCATGATCATTATTATTTTAGTTAGCAGCCATGCAACGTTGATGAAATTAGATCAGGACACCTGCTGCTAGAATATGGAGAGGGAAAAATTATTATATGAACAGAGAAATGTGTCGGTTCAAAGTGGCTGCGTGCTAGGAATGAGTCAAAGAGCAGAACTGATACCAGGACTCAATCAAATGATAAATCATCAGCATTTAAAAGTGAGTAATGAATTTTTCTTTGAAGCCCCAACCTACCCTACAGCTTGCGTTTCATGTGGGCCCAGTTAGTGAAGGTTACCGTTTCATTTTAATCATTCCAAGAGCCATGTGTGAACACACAGACAGAGGCACATTCAAACATCATGCTGCCTTTAAGGCCCACACGCAGTCCTACTGGGAAATACAAGTTTTGTTATTGTAATCAGTGCTATGAGTGACATTTCAGCTGGAAACCATTTACATCAATGGCATGAAAAAAAAATCTCCCTCCTCTAATTGCCTGTGCAGAAAAAACAGTATTGTCTATTACCACATGTTAAGCTCTTCTCTTGAACTAAGCAACTTAGTTGTAATTCATTTTTCTTGTCAGTTTGATTATTTTACGATATTTGGAAGTATTTATTTACAATTCTGTCACAAGACAAAGCAATTAGCCCAACATTTGACTGACTGCATGTTGCTGCTGACTTGACCGCAGTCAGTAGCTGCTTTCATAAAACAATTCAAGGCAGGATTAAAGCACCAGCTTGGCCAGCTCTATGTGTTTAGCAAAAGAACAGGTAGTCACAGGCCTGCATCGGCTGATTTGTATATCGGCGAATAGGCTTCATCGGTTTAGGTAGTAGTGGTCATGGTTTGGACCAGCCAGCAGCAGGATTTACAAACATAAACAAGACTGAAGTCATTTCTCCTAAGTACATTAAGAATGATGAATTGTAAAATATAAATGTGTAACAGTTCTTCAACTACATGGACAAGAATGACATAAGCTGCATTTCCATTGACCATAAACTTATTTGTAGGCACTGGGACAATGCGCAGCTGGCTCCACCAGAGGTCACACAGCATCGCACAGTTCATCAAGCAGTAAAACTGCTGAGGAGTAAACACATTTTACACATTTTAATTGTATTTTATATTTTAAAGTAGTCATGATGCTGACTGCCTTGCTTTTTTTCACGACAGTATGCAAATATTAGCCTACCTTGTGCCGTGTCGCTGAAAATTTTCGCAACATATTTTCTGAACAGATAAAGATAGAGCCTGAATCAAGATTTCTGCTCCAGCTGCACATGTTAGTAGTATTTGGCATCCACACCTTGAAACAACAGACCCCACCTGCATTGCTTCAACACTTCAGGTTGGTGGTCGTGGGTGTCAGACTGTGAGGAATGTTTTCCTGGCAAAACCTGGGCCCCTTGAATCCAATCAATCAGAATGCCAGAGAGTAAAAGCAGTTTTTCCAGGACATGCACATTCCTTTATAGACATTATCTTCTTCCACATTGTCTATTTCCACAATCATAATACACCATGCTATTAAGTGCTAACCACTTTTTTAGGCAAGCAAGCATGTGCTTTACTAAGCTCCTACATATTCCAAAATATGTAGGAGTAAAATATGTTAAAAGAGATTACATAGCTAGAGAATATAACTTTGACCTAAGTGCTTCAACGTAAAAAGACCAAAAATAATACTGACATATGGGACTTAAAGTGAAAAGCAACATGTAAGAAGAAAAAAAAAATGAGTAAATTGCACACAGACAAATAGCAGCAGATGAATACAGAGATGTAGTGGCCTTTTTGCTTCCCAGCATCCCTGAGCTTGGCCACCAAAACATCTACTGGCCATACACTGCAAAAATAAATACAACACACTGGGACAGAAAGCCTTGTAAAGGGGATGGGACTGCGTTGGGGGATCTTGGTCCTGCAGACCAAGATCTGCAGGAAAAAAATAATATACACAAAAACTTGGATAGCCTCACTCCTCCACCAGCTGCACTTTCCTCCAATCTCCTGCCAGAGCTTTACTTGTTTTCTCTTCCTCCCAACTTCCATACTCCATTCCCTTTATCCATCAAGAATGGCTCACTTTCCTTTCAGCCTCACGCGATCGCTCATGTAGAAAATACATGCCAGGGTGAGAAAACAGCCCACGTAGTCAAGTAAACACAGGGCTCAAAACATCAAATGTATTGATGGGAGGTGGGGAGGTTGTTCTTGAATCATGTGTGTACGCTTGAAACTACCAGACCAGACCACAGAGGAGAATCAAGATTAAATGTTATGATTATTTAGTAGACTACTATGAATGCTTAAACCCATACAAGCCAATGTCTTTACATATAAAAAAAATAACTTCCAATCAGGCAATTCTTTTGCTCTATCAAGTGATAGGCAGGTTAAAAAAGGGGAATATTTTATCTTTCAGTCAATAAAAGCATCAACCAACATGTGTTTTGATGTATTCAGAGCAAATTGCTAATCCTAGTCTAGAACTTCAGCTAACTGTTAAGAACATTGTCACTGGACCAAGACATGAATTCATTAACTGTATGTGTCCAGTCATGAATATCTTTGCAAAGAAAAGGTTAAAGCGATTAATATCTTAACTCATGTTTTCTTAACAAAGGTCCCTCACACAAGACTTTTGTTGAAATATTAGTTGCATTCACTAAAAAAGGATACTGTGGCTTTTGGAACGTCAATGGCGAGTGGGTTAAGTAGGGCACAATCAGTACTGTAATGTAATAGTGATAAAATAAAGTTTTATTGTTATACAACAGATGGCAAATTAAAGGTTAAGCACCTAAGGATATACAACAATCTTTTATAAATCCTTCAATGGGAAAACCCAGTGCTTCAGCAGCAAAGTGACCAGCAAATGGAGTGAACACAGGTACACATAAAAATAAGTAGTTATATTGAAATGTGGTGTAATGTCAAATATATAAAAAATAAAAACTGCTCAATTATTCTAAATGGCAGGTTTCTCCGAAATTCAGAAGCGCAACACGACAATATCAAAACTATAAAAAGTGTTGTTTTGTATATTTGTGCAAAAACAGACTAGATGGAAATGGAAATTAATATGTAATTGAAATGAATTCTAACCTTAACTTAGTGGCAAATCAGTACTCTGTGTTGGTAGTTCAGTTTTCCACAGTTAAAACCCAAAATGAAATATAAATATTGAAAACAAAAATTCTGTTTATCACATGTGCTAATGTAGTCATAACTGAGGTATGAAATCCAGACACTGAAAATAAACCACAAGCTGAGAAGCTCCTCAAATGTGCTAAGCTGCTTTAAAGCAACTGTTATTTCTTTATTAGATCTGAACAAATTTCAATTTAATTTCAGAGCACACTTTGTCAGTCCATAATAGGATGTTGCCTCTTCCCTGAAGACCTTTTATTATCAAAGTCAAATTACAGGTTCTACTGACACAGATGTGAATCCTGAAAGCTAACAGGTTACATAAAACATTTTCTTTGTGCCTCGGTTTGATTAAATTGTCCAAACTGACAGTGTTCACTGTTGTTACTGTTTGTTGTGGTTTGCACTTCTAAAATGAGATGAGTGTTTTTTGGGGGGGTTTTTTCTTCAAAAAGTACATGCTGAACTCATGGCTGACCACAAACCTGTGCAGGTCACTTATACTGAACACAACATGTTTACCATAGTAGAATAAGAAATATTCAGCTTTTTGTTATATTTTACTATAGAGATCATTGTAAAAGTATCGGTTTGTGAGCCCTGTGGTTTGTCTTTTTCTATTCAAACTGAGGAATGAAGCAGCACTCATTGCTAAGGATGTATAGGAGTTTCCTCTAGAGTCCCTTAAGGATTTGGGAACCATGAGAAAAAAACCAAACCGTGGCTTATAAAGATCCATTATTATTCCACATGAAGGATACTAAAAGAGACACGTGTGTATTCCAACAAAAAGTGTACTGTGAGTTTGATTCAAACCAAAGTAAACAAAGTATAAATTTGAAAGAGATTTGTGATATTTCTCTATTTCTCGTCACATCTTCCAGTGACGCATCTGACCAAAGCAGAGTGACTAGTGATTGTGATGTGGACTGAATTCAAAACAGTAGGACAGTGTGTTAAATAAAGAGTAGAGAAACTGTTCCGCTGTTACAGGAACCTCGGTAAAGTCATAAACACATAGGTGTATTTCTGAACTATAAATAAGCGCACATGAAAAAGAGCTGTTATTGAATTGGGACAGTTTAGCCCTTTCTTCCAAAAGATACAAGAGATAGAACAGCCTTTAATACATTTGGCCTGCATTATACCTGAAGGGCCAATGGAACAGGATATGATTTTGATCAACCTGTTGCTATTCTGTGAAGTTGACGCACAATACCAGTGGAAAGTAGGACAGTGTGTCTCTCAGTGTGGGACGCCCATTAACCCATAATTATCGGTACCAACAATGGTTGCCAATGTTACGAAGCAGCAGTGTTTACAATCAAAAAAACAATGCAACTAAAAAGACCATTATCAAAACATAAACATAAACCATGCTCTCCATATGTTTTGGATCACCATGAAAATACATTTCAAGGGTTTTAACTTAAAGTAGCAGAAGTTGCATAATTTCACACTCAATTTTCAACCTTCGAGTCCATTTATTAAATCAAAACAAAAAATCAACGCATTAATAATGTGTCAATAGCGTAATACTTAACTAATAAAAGTGACAAACATAAAAAATAGATTTAAAAAAATGACTGAAAATTAACCAATGCAAATCAAAGATACAGCAGAATCTTAAAAAAAACCTCTGACAACTTACTCCACACACTCCACATTAGAACTACAAGACATTTTTAATATAAAAAATAAACCAACCAAAACCAATAAACAAAAAGAATATAAAAAACACACAAACGGAATAGAATAAAATAAAATAGAAATAGATGAATAAAATAAAATAGATGATTAATTCTCTAAACAAAATTGCCCTTCAACAAACAAAAAAAAAAATAAATCATTAATCAGAATTGAAATTATCAAGCTCATTTTAATTGATCATGTGATCAATTGATTAACTGCTTATTGCGACTGGGTAACAGGTAATGTAATATTTTGTTATGCAACTTTTTGAGGCAATCCTTGCCATCAAATGATTTCTGTAACTGTCACTGAGTATTCTGCATGTGTCCACTATTATTTTGCCCCACTGGACGTGGAAAAACCACTCCAGCTATCTCGGGTTTGCATGGTACCTTCTCCAGATGTTCCAGCTCCTTCCACAGATGTTCTTAGATATTCCTGGATGTTTTTAACAGAACAAATCTATTCAAATTACAGACTGAGTTTCACAAACTCTTTTCTAAATCGTACATTTTTCAGTGTGAGACTGTGCTTGTGCATTATGAATTAATTTTATTGCTTCTTCCACATATTCAAACAAGACGACGATGTGTGTGAAGGTTTCAGAGCCATCTACTTGTTCACATTAACTGTTTAAAGTAAAGCAGCAAAATTAACACTTAGTTATCAAACAGCATTGAATCAATCAAATACTCGTGTGTAAAAACAGGATTAAAACATAAAACATATATGAGGTTTCGAGTACCTAACTTGCCTTGCCATTGACACTGTCTGTCTTTCAAGTGCTTTTGTTGATATAATCTTGTTCCAGACCTAACTTCATACACGCATCATCAAGGAGGCTGATTTAAAGAGGACAGGGATGCAAAGTCCTAAAACTTGACTCAGAAGAGACTAAATGGAAAGGGAAAAAAAGATTTCTGTATCATAGAGTCTAGTGAACACAAATCATGTGAGCATTTGTTTATGTTGGAGCCATATCTCCCCACCCCCCCACACACACGCACACACACCCTCATTCAATAAAACACGGCTTTACGACAATTAGGACATAATATCCTTTCCATTGGTATGTCACCCATGGGGATTTATATTCTATAACAGTGAAGTGATTTGATTTTGTGAGCTACACACATGTGTGTTGACATAAAATGAAATTGAGAAACTAATGCAATAAAGAAGCTATTTCTTTTGAAGTTCCTGCCTGTTTGGATTTGGCTGCTTCTTTTTATCTGGGGGAAGCTGTGATGATAAGATGGAAAAGAAGAGCCATATCTGAGGAATTCCTGACTGAACCAAAGAGAGAACGCTGCGTCCTGATTATATCCTGAAGAAATGTAAAGGCTAAAGGAACAAGGAGCGATATAAAATGTAACCCAGGCAGGGACAGAGACAGAACTGAAATAAAAAATTTTAAAAAAGAAGATGACCACTCGTGTTAAAAAGACTTCAGAGGAAATGTAATAAGTTCATGCAGGAAGAGACGAGAGGAAATGTTGGATATAGAAAAGCGCTGATGGGCAGATTTGCCTTTTCAATGAGGGGGGTTGGCCCAATAAGAGAGGCGGGTTACCAAGCACGCCTGAGTTCCTGGGCGTGCTTTGTGTCTGAAGTGCCATATGATATTCTACAGGCACGGAATAGATCTTTTCATTCACACAGTTCACACATGTACACACTGTACCTTATGCAAGTTCTAGCTAGGCATGTTCATTTTCAAGGATTCTACCATGCAGCTATGAGGCAAACTTACTAGACAATATGTTAAATAATAAAACAAGGGCCGAACCAACATTTTCAACAATGCATGCCATAAACTGGTCTGACATAGTCTATATAAACAGCTGCCACATTCTGGTAGATACAAGGTCAACTAGAGAGACTATGGGAGAACACTTCAGTCAAGGTTCTATTCGTGCTCATTTAATTAAAGCAAGACTTTTATTTATGCTAATTTGAGTTCAAACATGCCTGGTCACACACTGAACCTCTGCGTCAGTAAACAGTAAAGGCAAAGGCCCCGAAATAATTCAGAACGGCTCCTATCTATCTATCTAGTTAGCACCTGGCTGCAATGTCTTGCTCGTACCACAAGGTGGAAACACTTCACTAGATGACGAAGGAGAAGTTTGTTCTTGTACAACAAAAACTGAGCATTTTTCTGCATTTCAGAGGTTAGAAAATGTTTTCTGTTTAGATTGTTTTAATAGTTTCTTTATTTTCTAAATTTAACCAAATTTTAAGACGTTTTTCTTTACGTCAACGTTTTTAGACTTTGTTTTGTCTGCTGCAGTCTTTACAATGAACTTAATCACTGCAAAATGTCCAGTGAACATAATATAGTGGAAAATGCCTTTTTGTACTTTTTCGGCTAAAGGAGGCTTTAACCAAAACTCTTTTTTTTTTTTTTACTAATAAAACAGTACACACTAATATTATTAGAGGCATAGTAATTAGTGTAAGACAAGAAAAGAGAATACATTTAAAATAAAGATTTGCTCTGTAATGTTTTTTGTTTTTAGCAAGTCGTTAACATTGCTGGAAAAAATGGCAACAGAACCGGTCAAAACAAAGTAAAAAAACTACATGGGATTCTTCTTTTTATGGTTAAAAATAATTAAATTACCAACTTTTAGCCAGGGGTAGAACAGAAACGGTAGCTTTTTCGACTACAACTGTGTCAAAATTTCAGTCAGGCCGCAGGTGATTTTTCTTCTTTTCCGCTTCAGACAGAGAAAGCAGCAACTCACCGCCTTGTATTTGAAAATCATCAGGGGCCTCAAGCATAAATCGTGCGCCTGCACAAAACATGTGCGGCGTCATATTTTACGCACAAGTCGGCATGTATAAAAATTAATTTTGCGTCAAAGTTTGCGTAAATATACGCACACTTTTTCGCTTGCGTGAAAATGTGCTGCAGCCACGCAAACTTTTTCTGTGGACAATATCAAAATACAAAGCGTCAAAACTCACCTAAATACACTTAAATCTGACTACATTCGGTGTTATTTAGACCAAACATCAAACCCGATGTTTTTCATGATTTTAATATTTTATTGTTTAAACGTAAACGATGAAACTGAACCGCATTTATCCTCAGACAATAAGCCGCCGCCCTCTTTGTGAATGCATTCTAGTATTTAGAATAAACGTCCACATTCCCCACTCAAGGACACTCTGACACACTGTCTGTCTTTAAATCCCAGCTGAACGCGCTACTGTTCAAACAGGCATCTGCAGGATCTCTTTATTATTTATTTTTTTAATTTGGATTTTTTTTTCTTTAAAATGTATTTTTATTTCTTTGAGGTGACATTATGTGTCCTCAAAGCACCATTTAAATAATATATATAATAATTATTATTATTATTATAAATACTTATACTGCTTCGAACAAGGACGTTGCCATGGTTACTGCTTCACGTGGTGGCAGACCTCTGGGTATTTATACTAATTTACTTATGTATTTATGGGTGGCAACAGGGCGAACCAGCAGCTGCGCTCTTTTTCCCGCAAATTAGGATTTATAAAAGAAAGGTGCCTGGCCACGTGCGTGCGCACGGCTTTATGCATCCAATTTATTTTTGTGCGCCGCATTTTTCAAAATTTTTCCGTACGCCAAGTTTTAGTGTGAAAACTGCGCACTCCTTTATGCATGAGGCCCCAGAGGAGGAAATGTCACAGAGCAAAGCACCCGCAGTCATTCAACCCACTCTTCTTCCAGCTGACATGATGTTACTGTCATAACCAAATGAGGGCTGGGAGGACACTACACAGCTTTGCTTCATTGGGGAAAGTCCAATCCAAATTCTAACTCCCGCAGAATGCCTGCACCCACCAAGCCCACTCAGACTGGACCAGAGGGATGAAAGCTGGGAACGCCGTGGATTAACTGGAGGAGCTCCTGCATGACTCAATAGAACCAGGTGTTCCAGTGATAACACAGGAATTGGGGATTGTCATTGAAAACGGCTGATGTCATAAGATTTCTTGAGAACACAAGTATGCGGGGTCTCTGCTACTTTGTCTGATTCAGTCCAATTTTTCTCAGTAACCCAGATGTAGAGGTGGAGTTTTCAACAGAACTCTGAATCCAGCATTAGAGAGACCAAACTATTTAAATAAGACATGTAATTCTAAACAGTCAGACAGAGTGAAAAACTCATGATGGACTTTGGTTTCGCTGGTGTCTGAAACATTCAAATCCATGTGGAATTCATCATTATTTAGTGACTCTGCCTTAAAGACTTATTAAACAGCGGACATCCTTCATCAAAATAGAAAGAAATCAGACACGATTGCAGTCATCCGTTTAGTTGACGGAGGACAGCAAAATTGGCAAAGCAGTATTACTAGGAATATTAAAGCATACTCCACAAATGATAGGTTTAGGAATAGGTAGAAAAATACTTCGAAGATGCAGCAAATATTTTCAGAATCCAACCATCAATTTTGTTAGCTACACGTTTCACAGCAGTCCCGAACAATGGGACGGCCATTTCTGAACGATAGCGGAGACAGATCGCTCGCTTAAACATGGACTTGGGCGGTAAAGAATTATGCTCAGGTCCTTCACCATAAATAAGATTCATTAAGACGCTGATAAATGCACATTTCATAATATCGCAGCATTTCCTCCGCAGGGCACTTTCTGAACGAATCAATACTGGTCTCGGCGGTCATTAGAGCACTGATGGATCAGAGCCAGGCTGCCCTTTTAATGGGAAGATTTTCCATCAATACGACTCTGGATCGCTCTTATTCATCATAATAGGTAAGGACATGGTTATGTGGAAACCTCCGCTTCTCTGCCGCATCGTTTAGTTGACGGATGCCAAATATGGCCTGTCAATCCGCTACATAGTCACTCATCTGTTTAAGAGAACTCCCATCCACAAGGTCTCCCCTTCATTAATCCCACCCTCATTCACACTTAAAGAAAGAGGCCTCGTAAAATCATAAGTGACCTTGGAATGAAATATCTCCCTGCTGTCGGAGAGGCACACATCTTTAAACTCTTCCCTTTGCCATGCCGGTAGAATGAAATCAGAAAAGAAAACAGACCATGAGAGATAAATACTGCCGGTGTCTTCTTGGAAACGGGCGACACTGACAGACGTTGGCAAGCAGATTTTCTCCTCTACCCCAAAAGACATTCATCTTTCTCCCCCCATCAGTTCCAGCATGGATCAAATAGTAAAAAGATGTGAGCCAGATGCTAGGCTCTCTGCTGACTACACGTAGTTACTCAACACTGCCACTGAGTCACTCATTTTATCTGGCAACATAATCTTTTCTTATAATAAATCTCATCTCACAGAAGAAACGTCAAAGGTTGAAATGAACTAAAAACAAGCACTTCTGTATTTAACACTTCTGTATTAAATACCAACTTGTTTAAGTGATAAAAAAGTAAGACTATTGCTTAAGTTAAAAAGAAACGAGATGAATATATACAAAGTGTTAAATAAATATCTTTCTCTAAAGCAGCTAAATTAGTGCTCGATCAAAATTGGAAAGGAGTCAGGAAATGTATAAAGTGATGAAACACTGCCACCTGGAGGGACTCAAAGTGATTCAAAGCATTTCGAATGAGCCTTGATCAAGTTTGTCTTTTCAAGTCCCCATGCTTTAAGGCCCATTTGTTGTTTGAAGGGTCATAAAATGCTAAAATATAAGGTTACAAGAGATCATCCGCCATTAATCCTTATTTCAGATCAGAACCAGCTTTATTGGCCAAGGCTGTGAGCACGAACAAGGAGTCTGACTTTGGTTTCAAGAGCTCACAGAGTACAGACATCAATTATAAATGAGTAAGCTTCAGAAAAATAAAAGAGGATAAATGAAACAATATGCACCCGTGTGTGTATCTACAATCATTTTTATAGAAATAGGAAGAAAAAAAATAAAGCAAGGTTGAGGTAGTGCATATGAGCTTATTTTTGTCACAGAAGAGTTTCTAAGGTTTTCAGTGATAGATTATGATTTTTATAAACTATAATTTACAACTTATGTAAAGTGCTTAACAATTGATTCATGCAAGAGTTTTCATACAGATAGGATTACAACCCTTATATATGTTATTGATATTTAAAGTGAGAGAGTAACAAAAAGCGGAGCATAGTGGCAAAGTGAAAGGTAAAATGTACAACACATCTCTCTAATTTGTTTTTTTTAATGGTGAACCATTTTCCTTCCACTTGACGTCTATGACTTATTTGTGGTCTATCACATACAATCCTAATAAAATATGTCTGAATAAAACACATTAATCTTTAGGGGATATGAATACCTAAGTTGGATGCTGTAATGTTGATTTTGATTTGGTCTTTGACAGCACCTTTTTTAAAGTTCACGCTAATCTTACTGCTTTATCTGCAATAAAAGGTTCATTTACAGGAAACAAGAAAGGAAAAAAGAAACAAAGAAAGAAGGGAGAAGGAAGGAAACAGAGAAATAAAGAAATCTGAGTTCATTTATTATTTCTGCATGTTCTGTACTTATTATTCCCATTTAAAACTTCTTTCAAGCATAAAAATTTGATTTTTTTTCAAAGGCAGAGAGAGTTTGGTTTGGGACACTTTCATTACAGTCACAGAACAGGCTCTGATAATGAAACGAGGACTGACACAGGGCTGCAGCTATTGAAGATTTTACTAATCTTGTAGGGTGCGGATTAATCCATTAATCATCAGACAACAATCAGATTTTGAAGCCCAGCACAGACCGTGCCTATCCATTTGTCCCATCAGAACTGCACATCCTCACAGCTACATATCCTAGTTCAATCTACAGTCAAGACAGAAATGTTTTCTTTTCATTTCTGGAAACGTTTGTGCATCCAAACCATTCCCAGAATATTTCCTTTCCAATAAAAAAAAGATAATAAAACACTCAATAAACAGCCACCTTATTCTTAGGTGTCATGGTCAACAGAAGAGTAAAAAGTACACAGTCACACCTTTTACACAAGTTGGGTTGAAGGTGCTCACCTTTGGTTAATCATCCCTCTGAAGTTGTAATTAGCTCTGTAGTTGGGGATGGGTTTGGGGTCCAGGGGCCTGTATATAGCTGGCTCCCCTCTCTTCATGGCAAGACCATTCAGCTCCACGGTGGGCGTTATACTGCCTGTGATGGTCAGAGGAGATTAAAACGAGTGGTTTATTTAAAAGTAAACCACTAAATCTACTTCAGAGAAGGAGACAGATGAGGTAAGATGGACAGAATGCACAACTGTCAATAAAGCTAAGAAAGCTAATAATTAAGAACCAAAAACTTTTATTTCAGTGCTTTGCAAAAGCATTCATACCCATTTAACTTGATATATTTTTGAGTTACAAATACAAATTTAAATGCATTTTACTGGGATTTTGTGTGATAAACTAATAGAGAGTAGAACATAATTGCTAAGTGGAGAGAGAATCATACAGGGGGTTTAATTTTTTACAAATGAAACAGATTTCCTGCACCTACATTTGCAAGTCGTTTTTGCAATATCAGCATCAGTGATGGACTTTGCCCTCGTTCTTCACTGCAAATTAGTTCAAGTTCAGTCAGACTGGAAGTCTCTTATCTTAAAAGCAATTTTACAGTCTTGCCATGGATTCTCAAATGTGATGAAATAACATTTCTAGTATCGTTGTCAAACCATCCCAATCTCACATCCACCACCACCGTCTGCTGCGATGCTGCGTGATGATGTGTTCGGGGTGATGTGCTGAGTTACTTTTCAGCCACACGTGATGTTTTCCATCAAGACTGAGATTTAAATTGTGGTCTGTTACCATGTCCCCAACATGGTTCGTACCAAACTGTCCATACCAGACATATGGACTTTGCAAAAAAAATAAAAAATACCAGTCGCTGAAACCGGCTTATGCTGGCAGTTGTGTAAAATCCCATGTTTGTCTATCAGCTAAACTCCCAATGAGAAACTCTGAAGTTTGTGGTTGCGGCATGAATAATTGTGAATATTTTTTCAAAGCACTGTTCAAGTGTGCACATACGTGTCCACTTACTAATTATTATGAGTTGATAAAATCCGAAGACAGACTGGAATTTCTTTGTGCTACCTGGGTTGCTGTTGACGTCGACTTTAGGCGAGCGGGGCGCGGGCCTGGGAAGGACGCTCTCGGCCAGCGCTTTGGCAGCAGTGGAGTGCTGGGCCTTCTTGATGCTGGTGCCCTCTGCCTCCCACACCTGCTCCCCAAGGGTCAGCTGCACCGTGAAGATCTGAAACAGCGACACCCAGAGGACAAACCAGCACATTACAGAACTAAGCAACTGGAATTGCATTTCAAGAAACACATGCTCCTTCGTGATGCCTTTTAACATTAGAACACATGAAATTTTTTTTTTTTTTTTTCCCCACAAGAAAAACTGATGAATATTTTACCTTAGCATGTGCAGGGCCTTTCTCATTGAGGAGCTTGTACTGTGGCTGGATCCTGTTGAAACGGGCTAACTCATTCACCAAGCACATTGGAGTTTTCTCTTTAGGGTTTGCCATGTCCTCCTGGGGCGAGCCTTGAACACACAGCAGCCAAACACACTTGACTGAGGACAGAACTGCAGTTTTTGCACCGTTCAGACGAATCATGCCTCATTTGTGTGGAAAACTCTGGTGGGAAACCGTAACATCGGAGAGTTATCGGTCCATCTCATTACCTTAGAAAATCATCAGGAAGTGAATTTAATTTGATATTTTAATTCACAAATTTGCTCTCATATATTGGATGGCTTCAATGCACACATGGTGACACATTTTGGTAATTTCTTTCAGTTTCTTAATTTTTTTTATATTTTTCTTAGGCAAAGATGTTATTCTACATGTGCATGTGCTGAACAGTATGTGCACTTTAATACTTTATCAGAGCATGAATCAGTGAAGGTACTTTTGGGTTTTGTTACACAGTCGTCTTGTGCAGTTTTTCTACCACGGTTTTTTCTTCCACTTAACTTTCCATTAACACTCCGAACAACCCCATGTTTAAACTAAAGAAAATTGCTTAATTTCTTTGTGAAATTTGTCTGTGATGGTCTGTAGGACAACTGTCAAATAAGCAGTCTTCCCCAAGACTGTGTAGATCATTATAGAACGTTTCTGTATCAAAGGCCATAATCATCATGACTAACAAAACTAAATGTTTCAATTATTCTGTCTCTAATAAATTTATATAATTTATGAGGTTCACTTTTTGAAGTGAATTGTTGAGATAAACATCTCAGTTACATTCTGATTGATTTAGATGCGCCTATTGTTGCAAACTGCAGGTTCAGCTTTTCATTGAATCATCATGAACGCAAAACATGAACAAATACAACATTACAATGTTTGTCCAGAGTTAAAAAAGATACTGTACATCACTTGTTTGGGAACCTTCCACATAGTCATTATAATGCGACATGCTCTTCATAAACAGAAGATGGTGGTGTTGTTCTGTCATACCTGGTGGTGTGGCAGACACAGGAGCGTCCCCATATCCGACTGCAGGAGCAGGGCAGGCGGGCGTGGGGGCCGGGCCTGTGCCGTTGACAGAGGGCTGCAGACCCAGGGGTCCTGGGCTGGCCATGGCCGTCGGAGAAACTCCAGGGGAGAGGCCAGGACCAGCCAGGGGCGCTGCGGTCTGTACTTTCACTTGAGCCATGCTCTATTCCTGGAGGAGAACAACAGCAAGCCATGTTTAGTCACACCTCAAATTAAATAGAGAATTGAAACATCTCATTCATTTCACGGCCTGAAGAGTAATTTGGGACATTGTTGCACACACACATTTTCAAAAGTCTGAAATCCGTATAAGATATTTTAGAAAGTTTCTGTGCTCAGAGCCTGGAGAACCGACTCCAAACGGAGCCGTTCTCTCTCACATTCTGATCCACCGGCAGCTAGTAGACACAAACAATGAAGCTTTATTCCAAGGAGCTTTACTCATGTTACTGCTGCCAACGGCAAAAAGGAGGCAGCCTGTGAAAGTGGCCTGAGCGAGACAATGGACATTGAATTACAATTTGTTTTTCAGGAGGAACAACGCATGAAGAATTATATTCAGGTTTCAGCGGTCGATCTTAACAGTGGGCCAGATGCAAATATATTGGTCCCGTAAAGTTCTAGTCAGAAGTTTACACTCTTTGTGGCCGTGATTGTCATGCAATCCATTACTTAATAGGATATTTTTAAGGTGAACTGGTAACAGAATCAAGATTTTGGTGTATAAGTTTGAATTTGTTGTGGGTTTGAAGAGTTTTAAGGTAGTCTTTCACTTTCCCATCTACTCTGTGCAATGCAGTGTTGGCAGCATCATTTGTACTATAGCCACGATGGATAGCTATAGTACAAAATTCAGTCGAGCTTCAAGGTGTCAATTTTAGAGAAGGGGTTTATATTTTGTTTGAAACACTCATAGTAAATGTAAAACTTTCTAAACTGTGACAAGTGGCATTAGTATTCCATTATTGTTATTTTTTTAATATATAATAACACAGAGCCTCTGTAATAAGAGGGTTTTTCTGAGCATGCTAACCACATTTCATTTTAATAAAGGTTGGTATTTTTCAATCAGATGGTTGGAACTTTAATAGAATCGGATCATTCCAAACAGGAAGATGATCCCAAAGACATCAAAACTAGCTTCTGGTATTATCAAATCAATGACCTCAACAGACAGCATCCGTGTAAACACTTGAAATAATCAGGATCACATCTGCAATGCTCGTCGTTATTGAACTGTAGAAAAACAGCAGAGGGGAGACTGAGACCTAACAAGTTAATTTACTACACATTTTAATGATTTTTATTTTTATCTTGTTGTTTTCCTCCTTTATAAGACCGAGTTGCACAACTAGGAGTAAGTCCGTACCACAGCACTGTCTTACAAACAGAGCACCAAGGCAGTGAAAGCCATAAAGTTGGAAATCCCAATGTAGATTAAGGAATGCGTGCAAATATTTTGCCTGCAGCCTGTAATATATATATGTGAAATGAATTTGTAGCATGTGCTGTTTAACCAACCAACAGTGAAGATTGAGTAAACAATGCAGTAAAGTAAAACCTGCTTTCAGCTAAATAAATCAGTTTCTTACTATGTTTAAAAAAAAAAAAAAAGTACAGCATTAGATGAAGCATGAGTCTAACAGGACAGGTTTACAAATGAACTAGCTGTATTTATAAGATAACTTATAAATGATAAACATTTAAAATTAAACACAAATTGTACTTTTGACTGAGCCCGGGTCACATTTCATGCTCATTGTAGCTGTTTATAGGCAGATTAATGAGTAACAGCCTTATTTCCTGTCCTTGTTTTGAATACTTAGTTTCCGCTCTCCCTCAGCTTCTTGGTAAAATCTTGGATCACATTGGGATTAATTAGAAAAGAGCACCCAAATATAATTCTACTTAAGGTTTTGTACATGCTGGGGCAGCCCTGAAGCGTTGTAGCTTGCATGGTCATATTTTCAGACATCAATAACTTGTTTTTTTATTATTATTATTATTATTATTATTATTATTATTATTAATAATAATTATTATTATTATGTGCTAGTGGTTCATATATAACACTTTAAAAATTATTTTGTTTCAGTTTTTTGTCACACTTACATATTTCAGATCACCAGGAAAACCTTAAAATCAGACAAAGACAAACTGAGAACATAGAAAAAGTAGTTAACATGACAAACATGACAAAGTACTCCCTCCCTTGTTAAATCATAAATTAACAGGAATTAACCCCCCTTTTTTTTTTGGAAAGCTGAGTTTAACTTGCACTTCAATTAAAGAACTAATTAAACAGAATATCTATAATAACATTAAGACTATTATGTCTAAAAATAAAACTTCACCTGGCATTCAAAACAAATTCAAAAGCAGATGAGCAATTACCAGCAATCAATGTGAATAGTGTTGCAAAGCCTTTGGGGCTCCAGTGAACCATGTCATACCAAAAAGTTCAGATCTGTAGGGTACAGCAGGGTCTGAAGTGGCCCAATCCAAGTCTAGACTTTTGGATTTTCCAAACAATTCTCCAAATAAGTTTTTATGAATGCTACTTTATTTCTGATGACATTTTAATACGTTTCCATTCTCATTTTGATCTCCATTTATTTTGTTGCTTTGTTCGGCTAAGTTGTGAAAGACTGGCTGTTTGTAGAAATGTCAAACTTACTTTGATTTGAATGTCAAAATAAGTTTGACATTCAAATCTTTGTGATCAAAATTTGTTTGATGATCTGCAACGTGTTTGTGTGTGACAAAAAAAGAAGAAATCTTTAAGGAGGCAAACACTGTCACAGGACTGCAGTGTAATGAATCATGTCATACCATTTAAGATCAAGTAGTTAATGCTTAATTTGAGAAACAAGGAAGCAAACAGTTTATAAACTGATTTATTGAGAGTTCAATCAGTTATTTGAATAAAAAACAGGTAAAGTATATATTCCCAGAGTTAAGAGTAGAGGGAAAACAAAGTCTAAACCTGTTAATCTCTTGGTTGAGGAATTAAACACTACAGCTTGCATGTTTTCATTCTGTTTTCTTTCATTTGTGTATAACAGGTGTCACCGTCCATACAGATCATGGTTGGAATAATGTAAACAACACTGCAGAACACATGCATCTTTGACTCAGCAGCAGCTCATTGAAGTTCATGTATTTACATTTTTCCTGCAAATAGCTCTTGTGTGTCCAGTCTGCCCCTAGTACTCTGGAAGGGGAGGGGTCTGGGTTACAATTTCTTATGCTGCAACTCTCACTAACTCACGCATTATTGAAACAGCAACCTATCGGGGTTTATCACTGTGTGTCACTACAAACTGAAGGCATAAAGAAAAGAGGTGGTGTAGCGTTAGAGCCTGACTGGCTGTCTGTCTGCAACCTATACATCCCAGCTGCTGCCCAGCTTAGCAAGGAAGCTAACGATACCAAGAGGAAAACAGCGTTTCCTCTAAATGTCAGTCCCTGAAAACGGAGCTGCAGAATGACCCAATGCGCATACTGTCAGGAGTGCGTCGCTTTGGGTTTCCTTAATCGGCAAAATTTTTAATCAGACGACCTCCGGTTAGGCTCGCTTAGCCGGTGGAGGTTCATCATGGCTGATCGGCCGAGAACACCCCTCTCTCTTTGCTAGCATCTCCACACCGCCCCATCTTCCACGAAAAGTCGTGGAAAATTCAGCCCGATCTAACAACACGCACGGAACGAGAACGACGTGGCAAACCCTCCCGTGACCACCTCACAACGACGGGACAGACATTTACAGGTAACATTTTTTTTTTCTTTTCTTTTACCTTTGTCCAGGGGCAGACCCCAGTTACACCTCCAACATTGGCAAACACTAAAGAGAACTGGATGGAAGAAGGGAGCGCACCATCTTATTGGTGTGGGATAAACATGACTAAACACGTCTTGTTGGAAGGAAACAACCCACTGAGGAGATATTTTACGCAGAAACTGCAGTTTTGGTCATTTCAGCGTAACCACAATGTGCAAAGCGAGATACGACAACCACTAGAGGTTAAGGTGAGACCTGAATGAATCGGCGACCCCCCGCCATGAGAAAAATGGTTCAGTCCAGGTTTTGCTACCTCAAGGCTACAAGTTAACTTTTGATTCAAATCCATGTCCAGCGGTTCTAAAAGCGGTTCTGCAAACAAGTTGTTTCAAAATAGCTACCTATTTTTATTACAAAGTTGCACTTGTATGCTACGACTTTGCAGTATCTTTAAATACTGATAACTTGAACAAAAACGCCGTTAAAAAGTAATTAAAAATGGGTGTCTATCACACGGTAAGGACAGGATTATGAATGAAGCTCACTGGAGAAAGAGAAATAAAATAAAGTGATCAGATCATAAAAAAAGTGATCAGATCTAACGTATCACAAACCATAGGAAGTCACAATATCTGCGTTTAAAACCTGGCCACATGCGTTATGCTGTTAAGTGTTGAGTATTAAGTATGTGAACACTTTTAAATTATTCTTTTAATTTATTTTTTGTAAAGGCAAGATTAAGTGAAAATAGATATATTTGTAACATGCTATCGCAGCCAATAGAGGGCACTGCAGGGCCACTTCTTCCCATTTTAGGTAGATGCATGAGTAGTGAAAAAAAAAAAAGTCTACATTTAGTATATTAATAAAATAAATCCGCTAAAGATGTAATATTCCCATGTCTATTTAAATGAAAAACTAACATAGTATTTAGCCAGGTAATTTGTCGTATCTACCATTATTTCTGGCTTAAGTTTAACTTGTGTTCTTACAAATTTTAAGACAAGTTCATAACAGTAGGTTTTTAAAAAATATACAGAAATTGGGCTGATGTTAATCCTTTATTTTGAACCATGTGTTTTTGGTTCTATTTTACAAACAGCTCACATTTTACTTTATAAAATCCAAAACCTGTGAAGAAAATATGTATACCTTGGCTATGTAGAGGGAGACAAACACGTTGAGAGCTCAGACCAACGATAAAAGTGAATTTTTGCTTTATTATTGATTACGAAAATGAACAGGCACCTTTTACATGGAGCTTGCACATCCCAGAAAAAAAATAAATATAAATAACACACCCTCATTAGTGTTTATCACTCACAACAACCTGCAAACTAAAAGTTCAAAACACATTGGAGAGAAAAAAAAAAAAAACAATCAAAATAACCATGAGAAAACAACCAAAAAAACCATATTGTAACATCCTCACTCAAGTTCTAAAAGCTCCTGATCCCTCCTGCTGGATGAAGGCCTTTTCTGTCTCTGCATACTTGCTGTTCTGACTGCATTTAAATTTTCTTCACAACCTTTTGTCCTCAAAGCACAATGACAGTCTACACCCATTATGATAGGAAAAAATATCCTCCAATAGTTGTCTTGGTTATATAGTTTTTTTCTCTCTTTCTTTAGATAGCTGTGGCATTATCACATTCACTCAATCTCATTCAAGAAACTCCTCCAGACGACCCTCATCCCCCAAAAGGTTCATATGAATTCAAGTTGGAAAATTCAAGTATCTTACCGGATAAAAGTTTGATTAGGAATGGAGTGATTACAGCCTGAGCTGAGCACCGCCTCTAACGGTGAGCTCTAGTGATATTAATCTGAAAAAAATAAAATAAACAAAAAAACACTCCCTACAGGCTGGAAAAACAAAGTCCTTACAGTATTTGATGTCTATATGAAAGGGTACGGTCTAAAATGGCATGCACTGTAAAACTACTAACTTTTAAATGTTTTTGTACCAACTTAAGCCTGCAGCTGACTGTACATACCGAAATTTGCAAAAGATGCAGACTAACATCCAGTGAAATAAAGCACTTATCTTTATGATTCACCCAGACACTAAATGCATCCTATGTGGTGTTCTGTTGCATCGTCAAAACATTTTAAAGACCTATGTACAACATTTTCAGACAATGCATTAAGTTTACAACATAACAGTCTCTTTTCGTGAAAATATAGTTAAATTCAAAATATTTAATAGGTATCTTTTTAGATGCGATCTCTTTATTGAAAAAGTACCTGAGCCAAAACTCTGACAGGGGGAACGTCACAAAAGCTTTCTTAGCGACTCCTTTTTCCCTCATTCGGTGCTGCTCTGGAGATCAAATGAGGATTTAAATTAAATGACAAAGGAACATCAAGAGGAACCATACTGACCCTTCAAAAAAACAAGCAAAAAAAGAAAAACAACCCCCATTCCAATGCATCAGCTAGTCAGAAAAAAGTACAAAAGCAGATTTAAAATCAAATGTTTCAAAGACAGAAAATTAAAGCATGTTAATTTAAAAAATACATAAATATATATGCGTATATATTTATATGTATATATATATATATATATAATCATACATATAAAAATGAATCAATGTTCTCTTACAGACATTCTTTAAGTGGAAGAGAGGCTGCTGCACATCTTAAAGGCTGGACTAGTGACAACTACCCCAACCTCTTGAGGAGATGTGCGCCGAGGGCCTCAGATGACTGCAGATGCACCACCTTTTCTGTTATATCCTCATTTGTACCACAGAAGGAAGAACAGCAACCAGGTGGAAGCTGAAGAAAAAAACTGTGTAATCTCGATACAGTGGTTTCCAAATATGGTGGCTTACAGTATATCTGCAAGTGACGAATAACGTATGAATAGTTCCTTTTCAAACCAGATAACTTTCACAGTGCATAACAATAAAAATAATAATCATGGAAAAACAAACCGAACAAAAAAACAGATGAAGCATTTCTTGGGGCTTAATGGTCAGATCCCTTCTAGAAGAAAATTACATTAGGATTTCTCTTTGCAGGCCCCAACATGCATCCATCAGTCGGATTCCTTGTGTTGTGCAAGGTACTTGCGCAACACAAGATGCAAGTACCAAGTATCTTTAAAATGCACCCAATGCACAAATAAAGTAATAAATCGCCAAAACTGGAATTTTTAAATCATCTCTCTGCAAAACCCGCTGCATTTATATCCTGTCTGCCAAAAACGATACATCCTGGGTACTTCCAAATCTCAGTTCATTTTCATTTTCTATGTTACAACCAACTAAAACATGCAGCCAACTGCCCGCTTGGAAAATGCAGTCAAGAGCCTCCAGCGCATGGTGTCCTTTATTCCAGTCAAAGGTCAGAGTTCAAAGACTGAATGATTAAAAAGTGCTTTATGTAGGTCAGTAGGACTTCTTTCTTCTACGACTATTACAAAGTTTGTACATTAGCATGTATCGTCTGTGAAGGGGGGGAAAAAAATGAGGTTACATCATCTATCTCCAAACTTAAACAGGACAAACTGTGTGTGTTTGCAGAAAGTACTCACCATGATACCACCATTTTGTTTTCTTTGGATTTTTGTTACATGTTCTTACATAAAAAGAGTTATCAGGTGGTCGTCGCTGTGGAAAAGAGATAACAAATTTCAAGTTTAACGAATGCAGACAATACATGAAGTAGAAGTGGGTATTTGTTCAGTCCTGCAGAGGTACCTTTTCTTTGCAGCTGGACAACATGCTGATAATACTAAGACAAACTGATTGCACAGAAAGGGCTGGTGACCAGTCTTCCGTCAGAATAGATAAACAGATGTGACCGTTGCTATACACATGTGGGTGGACAGGTATATTCTCTCCTGTGAACATTACCTGCACAGTTAAAAACAAACAAATGTTTGGTTATTAAAACATGTGAGGTTATTAAGATAAGAGACAGAATGTACAACCGTAGCAGGAAGACAAAGCTGACATTTAACTGGTCTGTTGATCTATTCAATAAAATACTATGTTTTTTATTTATTTATTTCTTTTTTTTTGCTGCAATGTGATGAAATGTGAATAGCTAAAAAATAAATATGTTAATAACCAACTCCTTCAGAAAAAAAATAGGTTTCTGTCCCAGAAATCAGTTGTGGTGATAATCTCTGACTTGGCTTTTTGCAACAACAAGAGGTTCTGTGTATAGGTTTGGCCAGCTTGGGAAGAAGCAACAAAAAAAGGTCAATCAAGACAAAGAAACAGTTAAAAACGGTAAGTATGTTGGGTAAAAAGAAGTGAAACATGAATTCAATCAAATATTTTTAAACTGAGAAATGAGTAGCTAGAGATAAGAAAGGCAGACAGAGTGGGAAATGAGGGTAATGAAGGGTAACAGCGAGTTCAGGCAGTCTGGCACCAGGGTGGGCCTCACTGGACAGTTCCAGAACCACACGAGTTACAAATATGCAGAAAAACTCCAGATAAAAGTACATATTCAGTATCAATGCTTGTTTGATTTATGCTTCATAGATCTACTTTGGAGAACTAAATAGATCAAATGAAGCTCTCAATAACAATTTTATT
The DNA here is from genome assembly GCA_903066825.1 of Alfaro cultratus. Classification (NCBI taxonomy): domain Eukaryota; kingdom Metazoa; phylum Chordata; class Actinopteri; order Cyprinodontiformes; family Poeciliidae; genus Alfaro; species Alfaro cultratus. The sequence goes on from CAEFZX010027182.1 coordinate 29,461, forward strand.
AGTCTGATGGTTCAGACACACTTCTGCTCCTACTTCACTATAGCCAGTTTTGAAAATAAACACGCTTAAATGAGTGACTATGTTAAGGCTTTTTACATTGAAATGAGTACAGCTCTGTTGCATGTCAGATGGTGTCAACTGAGAGACTTTTATTGGAAGCCTTTATTAGTAAAATGAGTGTTCCCTCGGTTTACACCAAGTATAAATTCAAGGTTCATCCCCAAACCTTTATGCTGAGTTCTTACTGCATCCCATTAGTCTAGTTATTGTGAGGGAGCCTACAGCTGGCAGGGAGCAAGATTAGCCGACTAATTGCCGTTCCAGGAGAAACGAGCAAAGCAGCTCAGCTGCAGTTTAATGCATTTTACTTTTAATCTCTTTTTCTACCCATTGTAGTAATAAATATAATAATGACAACATTTCCCAGCTGAAGTGCTTAAACAGAATGAGAATATTTGATAAGAATTGCATATTATTTGATAATTTTTACAACTTAGTTGAAAATGAGCTGTTTGTTACTGCATATTTAGGACAATATTCCCCCCAAACTACAGGAACCACTTTAAGCAGCAAGAGTTTGTTTATGAAACCATTTGGGCCACCGATGTTTATCAGTGGGCAAATTGATGGATCTCAAAAACCATGCACACTTAGTTTCTTTTCACCAAGATACAAATAAAAAGATAAGTAAATTAAATCAGTATTAAGCACCTTAATAGTGAAGGTATGAACAGTAGAGGGCGCCTCCTGTTTTAATTTCACTCCAAAGAGGAATACTAACCTTCCTACTAGCAGTACTAATTAAAAAGAGTAGATGGGCAAATTTAATCATAATTTTTCATCCCAACAACTAAAACAGAAACATATATAAATTAAAATAGCTTATTTTTCATTTTGCCAATAGGGGAATCCAGTTTTTTTTTCTTCTAGAAAACAAGAGACAGACGAAAATTGTGAATGTTATGAAATCATCAATAAGCTAATTAGTGTTTCCCATTATGACTAATACACTTAAAGGCTGTTTTCCATAAAAAAAAAAAAGAAAAGATCATGTGAACTAGCTTATGTATGAAGTTACTTAGTTTAGGTTTTCAACTATGAATACTATTTTTCAAACTTTACAAGCTGATTTGAGAGCTAGTTATTGTTAAGGGTCGACTTGTACTTTGATGAAGGCCAGTGAGTATTTATCTGTCCTGCTTTTTACTATACAAGTCATCTTTCGCTCAGCATTTTATCATGGTTTATGTCACTGTACGGGTTAGGATTGGATGGCAGATATCTGAAGATGTTACTTTACCTTGTTTGACCTATTAGAGACAACATAACAATGATAAATATGTAGTCTATAAATACCCACGTGACGGAAATCAGGATTGCAAGTGGGAGCTGCGCTTGGGCTTGCCTGCTTTGTTTATTGTGGCTGGGCTAAAACTCCTCAGTCTTGCTTACCGTGAATCTAAAATATTCCAATTGCATTTAGTGGAGCAAAAACAAAGAAAAGCTTCACAATATTAAAGAAAAGTCAGCGGGACGACCTCAAAAACTACATTATATTCTAAACATGAAACTTAATGCCTAAATAGCTACAGAAGACAAAAATATGGTGATTTATTAAAGAAGATTGAGTGGAAGTGGATGTTTATGACTGGACTCTAAAGGAACTAAAGCACTGGAGTGGAAAATTTATTAACTAAGGTCTTTAAGGTCAACAAGTATTGTTTTAGAAAATAAATGGCTTTAAGTATAGAAGGATTGGTCGAAAAAGCAGCACATGTATTGTCTTTATCATCCTTTCTACCTCTCGATCGAACACAGAACCAACAGTGAACTTCATCATGTAGTTCAATGGCTATGGTAATTTGCTATTTGTACTTCAGGAGTCTGCGAGCATGTGTAAGTGTCTCAGTACTTTAAACTGTTTTTCTTTTTTTTGTTCACCTCACCATGTGTTTAAAAGACACATTTTTAATAATGTTTCCATTTTCTATTGCTTCCCACCCAAGATTTAAAGTTCCACCTAATATATATAGTTTTAGCAATTATATTAATTATTTTCTATAAAAGCAGAAAAGTCTAAAAGGCAGCAATATAGTTAATAAAAGACAGGGAGAATATGCTCGGTTGGTTTGAGAGTCAATGAATAAAAAACACATAATTAAGCACCTGAAGGATGTTTCTGACTTACCTGAGGTGAATCAAAAGGATATCGACCACTAAATTTGAAAAGCAGCTGAAATTTCTCTCCTTCATACAACGTGCCAGGTGCACCTTCCATATCTACAATCCATCTAGAAAGGAAACAAAGGAACAGTGTTAAAATACGACTGGAATCTCATTCAAACAGACTGAGTACAACATTCCTCAAGTCAACTAAAAATAAACACAGGTAAGGGGGAAAAACAGGTTTGAACAAAGAACTGGTGGCAGCAAATCTGAATTGAAAGTTTTGAGTTTTGTTCGTTACTGTTCTGGGCCAATGGACTATAGATATTCTTCTGGTAAATTGAATTATTAGGGTAATAAATAATTTATGAAAGCACAATGGTTATTTATGGGTAACTTATGTAAATCTTGTTCATGATATGTGGCATTAATAATGAAATAGTTGCAAAAGGCTCTAAGATTACTGACCAAATACAAATAACCAATCTGTGCAAATCTGTCATCCTGTGTCTGAAATAGAGTGAAATCAAGAACTGAGTGGATTTCTGTAACTTGACAGAGATCACAGCATCACACCATGCTGTGATCTCTGTGCTTTAAGAACACAAAATTTCAGAATTTGTCCTGGTATTTTTGTTAATTGTTAACAGAAAAGCAGACTTTCTCCCTGATACATGAAAACCGTGGAACCCGCTTTAAGACATCCAAACATTGGAAACTTCCAGGTCAATAACTCAAAAAAAGGACAAAGTGTTTCTCTTAAACACAACATTTAAAGTTAAGGCAATACTGATCAATATGTGGTTTAAACAAGTCCAACTAATTTTAGCAAGGCTTGTTGTGACAGGAGATGGATAAGGCTTAAAAATGTTTTCTTTTCAGTTTTGTTTCTAAACCAGACAAGCCAGTGTATCACAACAACCCAGCTAACCACATTTACAAGCTATATTCCCTCCATATTGCAGAAGTTTGTTACATAATTGTGCTAGGTTAACATCAAAATAAAATATTTTATGTTTTGTCATTTTAAGCAGTAATAAGAAAACTGTTTTTACTCAAGGTTATCATAGTGCACGACTTTCATACTCACTAATGGCGACACCAAATTAAAGAAAAACAAGAAGAAAATTCTAATATTGGTATCTCTATTCTATTTTTCATAAATCTAATTGTACACTGGTATATGTCTGTGGACATAAAATGTGAATAAATTCGCAGAAGCCAAAGTTATCTCCTCTGCCATTTTAATAAATGTACTTTTAGAAAACATTTTATTCAACATTTGGTTTTCAAGACCCCTTCCTGAAGGATCATTTGTAGAAGATAGTGTGTTTAAAAATAAACATCTTACTTTAACTGTAGCATCAAAAGCTTCCAATGCGACTCCACTGACAATGAATATGTATCTTTATTTTGACAGTGGTCTGGTAATAATATGATATCCCATTCATTTGGAAGACAAAATCTATTTTCACCTCAGGAGTCCAGCTTACAGAACTGTGCTGACCAAGCCAGGTGTAATTTAATCCGTATCTGATGGAAGCAAAATTTTCCTTGTGCTTTTAACTCAGATATGAAATGTAGCTCTTAGCTCCTAAACAGTTTATATTATACAGAAGTGACATGTAATCTATCAAAGTCTAAAACTGACTTTGCTGATGATACATTTAATCAAGTAAAAGTTTGAAACAGCTTCTGACAGTGGATGGACAGAAATGCATCAACACTAAATTATTATAAAGTCCATTACAGATATACTTTTATCCAAATTGGTGTTTTGGTCTAAGGCAATCAGCCCACCCACTGAAATGATGTGACTGCCCTTAAGCTGCACAGTTATTACCTGAACCACTTAGGGGGAAAAATCTTTATAGAACACCATTAAAATAAACACTGATGTGCATCAAACATCAATCTCAGTCATGCTGGTGTTTTCATACACACTTAATTCAAGTGATTTCAGGTTTCAGTGACGTTACAGAAACATCATCAGACTGGTTCGCTCAGCTTACTGTGGCTTTATAGTAACATGTAAAGCATTTTAAATGACATATCTTTGAAGTTTTTATTAAAAGAGAAAAAAAAACTGTTATTTATGCTACACTAATTGTAAAATGTTTAGATTTATTAAATGTTTTCTTCTGTCTATATTTTTAAGTTTATATTTATGCTACTTGCTTTCCAAACTTTTTTTATTTTATTTTTTTTGCAATTATTCTGTAAATGGCGATATTACAAAATCTAGTATCACAAAAAAAGTAAAAAGTAAAGAACAAATGTGGGAATTCTATTATGAAACTAAAATAAGAAGGTGACAGGAACATGACAATCTCTGACTGAAGGTGTACATGAATGGAAATACAGATAGGAAACTCAATAGATTTATAGTTTCTTAAAAATTTAGAAGGAAAAAAAAGCACATAAACTCCTCCGTACATCATACTTCTGCCACTCCATGGACATACAGCTAGTGATGTTTACAACACAAAATCTCAGTGAATGATGCCTGACATGAGCCGCTAAGAGCAGAGCCAAGGACAAAATGCCCAACATCATCAAATTCGCCATAGTCAGCTGGTAATATGACACAGTCAATAAATGTAACATTAAACCATTTGGACAAACGGCGGCTGGGGGAGAGGCTAAATTACATAAATATACTGCAGAGGAGACACAGCAGGTTTTTTTAGGTGACATTTTCCTTACTGCCTGCCTCTAATTATGACATCAAGCGTCATTATCTAATGAGAAACAGAGACGGGGTGAACCATAAACAAAAGCTATCAAACTGACAATCCATCATCGCAGTAGAGACATCGCATCAAAGTGTCTCTTGGGAAGTTTTTTTTTTTTTTTCCCCCCATTAAGTAGGTCTCATTGTTAAGTAAGGGGGGGGAAATGTTTCCTGAACTAAAGCAGAGTAATTCCCTACTGCTGTCCATCACTCCAGCTGAGATACAACCCTAACCGAGACTTTTCAACCAGTACTGCAAACAGAATACACACCCATACATACCACCTGAAACTTGTGAAGCAAAAAGATCACAGGAGCCAGCTGAACTGGTTGGGAGACTTGTCAGTCATGACAAAAACAAAACAAAACAAACAAACAAAAAAACAATTCATGTGCTTCTTCGCCCAGGTGACTTATGTAATGAGGAAATTGCAAAAACATACCATCTTCCCTGCCAACCACTTGCTAAAACTTCCACTTGTCCCCGGGAAGAAAGCATGGATCACAAATACTCCTCGTGTACTTGCTCTTTGGAAAAATATTTTCACAGCTCAGAACGAATGAGGAAGAACACAGAGGTCAATCAGTCTCCTTTGTTTGTTTCATCTTAATTTCAGCAGATTATGTGTTTACTATTAAGTACTTTGTACAGCTTTGCTTCACATGAATATTGTCTTGAGTTGTTTGCACTACCACTGAGCAGGAGTGACATCAGCATATTGTGGTCCGGTAGACGTTAGTGATGCCTTATAAAGAATCATGGAACGAGGCGGCAACTTTTAAAGGTATTAAAGGAAGCGTTGCAGTTTTTAACAACAACAAAAAAAAAGTATCAACCACATCCAACTGAGTTTTAGGGAAGGAATGCAGGGAAAAAGCAGCCTGTGTTCCCTGTTATTTTACCCTAGCGCATGAATGCCAACTGTTTAATATTTTATTAGAGTGGAGAGCGACACTGAGCATTAGAGACAATCTTCTGAGGGGCCAGAACTACCAGTCACTAAAATGACCCCGATTCTTTCTATGCAGGCGCTCCATCTTACCTCCAAACCTAATTTACTGAGCAAGCAACCTCCTCTCCACACCAGTCAAAACACTAGCCTTTCATGGAAGTCAACCAGTACATAAAAACATTAGAAATAATAAAACTTCTGTTTTTGTTTTTTTCTTTACAGATCACAACATTTGAGGAATTTTGCAATGCTAAAATAAGCAGGAAATCGATACTTACTGTGTAATGGTGTTCTGTACACTTTTCTCATTGAGCGTCATTCCTGGGGGTGGATCATTTTGCAGAGCTAATAATTCCTTTTGTAGCCGTTTCTGTTGAAAAGCATATGTTTATGTTGACACCTCAGTCACAAAATGGCACTTGAACATGAATTAATGGAAAGCAGTGCAAAACAACTTAACTTATTAAATTACATTTGACTTGTAAATAGTCATAATAATTACTATTATTAATCTTAACGATGACATCAATGGAAATTATTGTAATGTAATCTAGTGTTATATACGGCCCAAACGTTTTTAATAATTACATAATTTACATCTTAAAACTAACTTCAGTACTATAGCGTGTTCACTAAAAATAATGAATATACTCAAATATAATAATGAACACTTTTAAGTGTGAATCAACAAATAAGAAAAATTACTATATGTACAGACTGACAATAAATGCATTTATGACGATAGATTCTTTAAAAGATGGCATTAGGAAAATAAAAAGAAAGTGTCAAATTTAGATATGCAAAATACATGACATCAACATCATCTCAGTGTCAACGTGTGCAATATTGCAATTGCTAAGAACAGCTTGGATGCAATATTTGATGGGCTATTATATTTCAAGTGTCATGCAGGCATTAAATGCATTTAGTTAGTTAGATGGGCTCTCAATGTCCTAAATACACACACTTGTTATACTCTATATTTTAGGAGCTGAGATGCTAAAGCTCGAAGAGTAATGAGGACATGATAGAAAAGAAGAGTGAGAAAAATGTGGATTAAATGCAACTGATCTCATTGTGATATTCAACAATAATAATGTGATAAAGAGCATATTTTCCTAATAAGGCACAGTTTTATTAAAGTATATTTCAACAGGTAAAGCTAGGGTACATCTTTACATAGGTCTTTAAATATTTTGCTGTTCAATCAGCTATCCAAGCAGACATATTTATCTATTTTTGCTGAAGATGCAAAGCCTGCAGTAACACATTTACAAGGGTGTTGACCAAGATTGTGAGTAATTAGTTTGGTCCTAAACCATTGAAGGTGTGTGGACCGACAAGATTTTCTTTTAAATGAAAAGATATGAGGAGTTGTAGCAAACATGCGAAGACAAGAAATCCTCTCTTGTTTCTTTTGGCGATAAATTTGGCTGTGTAAAAGCCTTCGAGATTGCATTATTTCGCAATAAAACATATACTTTGTCAATGCTGTGTAGATTTTTTTTTTCTACTTTTTCAGGCTCTTGTTTAATCAGGAACAGACATGAGTTGGTGTGCATTCTTATGGTATGAAAAATCTGGGGGGGGAAATAATATTGCGATCTTAATAGGAGGAATAGCTTGCACCCCTGTAGTTTCCATGCTATTTTTTTCAGCCAGAAATATTTTCAAGCTAAATCTGTGTTTTTATAAACAAATGAAAGAAGGGAAGGAGTTTTCTTTCAACCATCTAACCAGAAGTGACAACTGGTTAGATAGCTAACCAGAGCTGAGTGGGATTACTCTACACACAAAATAAACTGAGGAAAACACTCCATTAAGCTCTTTCTCTTGAATCAAAGTAAATCATAGGAATGAATATTTATTGGTTTAGAAACCTTGGTGCACCTTGGTTTCCAAGTTGTTACTGGTGTATCTGTATCTAATCAGGCCTGGTAGTGAGGTGGAAATAAATCAAATAGTAGCTAGATCAATCTGTTTATTGATCTATAGTAATATTTATCTATATGGTACATAAATATTAAACAAATACAGATCTTTGTTTATTTAAAACAATATGTAGCTTTTAAGTCGTCAGGATTTTTCAGGTTTTTAATGTGCACTTTTCTATGACCTTATGCCACATGTATTTAGTGAATCTCAACAAATAAACCGGCGTTGATTCGGACATTTAAAAACATGTTCAAACGACATGACTCAGGAGTTAATTGTTAGTAACAAACCCAGTAGAGTTAGCAATAAATGGACGTATTTCCATCAATAACCTACAAGAGACGTTCCATAATCAATACGCTCTTTACGTATCGTCTGTCAGATCTCCTTTGACTTTTTGCGTCTGTTGTATGGAAGCGATACACCTGTTCAGGTCCGCCTGAAACTGTATTTAACTGCGCACCGTGTCGTTAGCGGACTGTAGAACTAGTCGACCAACTATTAAAATGACTTCCAAAATTCTCAGAACCACGTTTCCTTGAATTATCACTCCTGGTCCTTCTGAGGAAAAACCACAGGCAAACATCAACACGTAGTTCGAGGAAGCTAGTTCCCCTGTTCTCTTCAGCTCGCCGATGATGATGAAGGGCTAATGCTGCTGCTAGCAAAGACCAAGCGCCGAACCGGAGTAGTTTAGGGATACATTTCACGGCTTCCACCCAAATGTCAGTGCCGCTCTTTGATAAATACAAATACGCAAATAAACTGGCAGTCAAAAGCCGAGAAAGATCAAAACGCAGAGCCGGTAAATTACATATATTTACTCGCTGTTAATTGTATCCTTACCTGCATCGACGCCATGATGGATACCCCTCCTCCCCCTGCATCAGCGCAGAGTGGAGGACGGTGCGTCAGGGGGTCACGTGACGACAGGAGTTGTTTTGACACTGAGAAACGTTTCAAACTGCGCACCGTAGAACTAGTCGACCAAACAGCGGAATTTACCAGTATTTATGTTATAAATACTGTTGTTAGTTTACAAATCACTGAACTGCTTAGCAGCACAATACATTAAAGATCTGGTGTTGTTGTATCAACCTTCCAGACCTCTCAGGTCTTCCGGTTCTGGTTCTGCTCTGCATCCCCAGAACCAGAACCAAACAAGGAGAAGCAGCATTCAGCATCTATGCACCACAAATTTGGAACAAACTTCCAGAAAACTGTGAAACAGCTGAAACACTGGCTTCCTTTAAATCTCGACTAAGAACCCACCTGTTTAGAGTTGTATTTGAAACGTAATCAATTACAAATTATGGAACTTGACTTTATGTAATGTTTGTTATGATGTAAAGCACTTTGAAATGCCTTGCTGCTGAAATGTGCTATACAAATAAAATTTGATTGTTAGAATTAGTAATGTGTATTTTTACCAACTGTTTATGAATTTTATAGGCTTTGTTCTGTTAAAACAGAATATTTAATAAATTTGAATATCTTTTAATAGCTCATTTAAATAATTGAATTTTTAAAGTCAGACTTATGTATTGCATAAATTCAACACAGATATTTTAAATATTTTTTATTAAAGTTGATCCTTGTGCAGAAAAAAACCTACAATTGATAGTTTAATTAACCAATTACAACAGTTTTTTTTTTTAAATACAGAGATGATGTCATCTCTGTATGACATCATCCGAGATGATCACCTGGATATGAGTACACAATCCAGGTGAAAATTGATCAAATAAGAGAGATCCAGATGGCCTTCATTAATGCCATCCAGAGGTTTTAACAAAAATAACAGTTGTAGTTCTTGGATGTGTCCATATGTAATGACTCTTAAAGATACAGTTCAATCTCCCCCAAACTTCTTCAATCTTCACAAAGCTATGGTTATCATTATTGCTTGTCTATCTTTTTCTACCACACTTTTTCCTTCCACTCAACCTTCCATTTCCACCTGCATTCTGTGAATGGTCCGCTTTATTTTTTATGGCCTGCTGTCTTCGTAGAATGCGTATTTGTGAGACAACCATCACATCAGCAATCACCCTCATGGATGTGTAGACAATAACAGAACATTTATGTATCAAATGTATTTTTGCTGTATGCCATAAACATAACAAACATTAATGCTTGAATTACATCCTGTGTGTAATGAATCTATGCAATTTGATTTTCACTTTTTGTAGTGATTCATTTAAAATAATCTTAGTGTGCATGGATACACCAGACCATTTTGCTGTAATATTCTAATTTTATGAAAACTCAGTTTTGGGTTTTCATAAGATGCAATTTTCATCGAAAATTGCAGAAATATATGTATTCAATATGTCAGTGCAATTTTCAGATGCAAGCTGCCATACACAATAGAATATGTCGCAATATAATTCAGAAACATGTATACCCATTGTTTCTTGAAATTCCTCCAACAGTTGATCATGTTTGGAGTAAGCTGCACAAGTTAAATATGTCAGAATAAATATTGCATGAAAGATTTAATATGTTTAAAGACCTTTATGCAATTAAAAAAAAGAGAAAATCTGTAAGCACCCTGTTTTAATTTGGATACATTTGAAGCAATTCTTATTCAAACATTTGCACCCCAGAAAGACCTATGTTCAAAAATATGGAAAGCCTAATGCATTTTATCTCACACTTGTGGAACTAAAGCATTCAAAACGTTTGAATCCTGTTTACTGTAAAAATGACATTTATGTTTGTGTTTCGTGCAGAGAAGCAGACACCAGAGGAAAAACTGCTCACCGAACAGGCATTTATTTACTGTGTAGAGGTGAGGACATTTCTGTGGAATGTCCGCTTGGCTTCCATTTTAAAATGACATTTTTAGTAATACAAGGGAAACCATGACAACAGACAAGCAAAACAAATTTTTAAAAAAAGTATAATGTGAAATAAATTGAAAAACAATTAAATACTGGAAAAAAAACTCAAAAGAAAATGTTTCAGATTTTCACATCTATGCTGTAACTTTAACAATCCAAAAAATTTGCAGCCATGAGCAGTTCCAGAGCAATCTCGGGAGCGATGGGGAACTCTGGTATTTCTGTGGAACTGTTGGTATAACGGACCTTGTAGGTGAAATACATGCAGACCTTGGACAGGACGTGGGACGGGATCTCCCTGAAGTTCACCTCGTTGGTTTCATTCTCCGCAAACTGTCCTGCAGGTTGCAAAAGCGGGAAGAAGGCCAATGAGAAAACTTGTGACAAACAGGTTTGACGACTTGTATGCAAGCCACTTCTGGTTTTGTAGGACACAACTTAAAAAATAAAAAACAAACAAACTGGAGAAGAAAGTGGGAAAAAAATTAATTTCTTCTACTAACATCTGCATAAGGCTAATGTTGCATATTTGTCTGCAATTTAATTACCTTCAAATTGAGGACAAACTGTTTTCAGATTTTACACTCAATTGGGCAAATTCTGCACCAATCAGTAAGAGTTCAAGAGTGCTAACGTGTGTGTGAGGAGAACAGACCTGAGTAAACCTCTGCTTAAGTCAATCAAGTGTGTTTAAATGTTGTAAGCCAAACCTGGACGCAGTGAGCTAGCTTGAGCTGATTACCTACAGAGTAGTGTGTTTGATTAACTCTAAAACCACCAGAAGTTAGTTTGACTCCCTGAGGATTTTCATTTTTGCAGCTGCAAGGGCATGGATCCTCTTATGACGCAGGGAAACGCTGACTGCATCCTTGGCGCAACACGGAATGGTGCTAAAGTTCTATCTGTGAGAAAAATTAAAAAGAGTAGAAACTGTGGAGTCAAATGGCAACAGCAAGATTTGTGAGACTATAGATGCGGCATGTTCATAGCTGCATGCTGACATGCAAAAAGGTGCGAGTGAATTTCTTTTCAAAATCTACAAAGACTGAAGATGGTGTAGTTTGCGCCAAAGCAAACTACACCAATAGTTTGCACTTGCACCTAGCTGATTGAAAGGAAATTGTGGGCCAACAAGAGAGCTCTAAATATTTCTTAAAACTTTACAAGAAGGTAAATCAGAAAATTATGATGTTCATAGTCAGTTGTGTTTAACAATTTAGAGAACGTACAAGCAAATTAAAAGGTCGCTCACAAAAAAGGGGAACTTCAACATTCTTTGCACCATATTTAAGGATTCTTAAGAAAGACGGGTCATTAAAAAAAGAAAAAAAAAGAAAAACGTCTCCTCTAGAATCGAGTCTTAATTATATTTCCGACACCCTCAGGTTGTTCTGGTCTCAATACATTTTTCTTGATGGTTCTATCATGGACTTCATTGAAAAACCCTGAAAAATTTCTCAAAGGAAAAATTCTAAAATGCCTGACATTAAAAAACATAGCTTCGTATGACAAAGTGACTAAGGGATTAAAACCAAAAAGTTTTTCATCAATAAAGAGTCAAACCTGAAATGTAAAGATTGTTAATATTAGTGCAGATTGGACATAACCTTCGCCATCACAAATTGTAAAAAAAAGGAAAAATGTTAAAAAGTTAGAAAACAATCAAATTAGGCATCAATACTCAAACACAAGTATCGATGCCTTGTCAGTCCTGAAACTTGAAGACTATGGCTTCTATTGTCTATAATTATTAAACAGCATGGCTTTATACATCCACAACAATCAGTAATGATTCATTTTCTATCAGTCATTACTCCTAATCAACATATCACTGACCTGCTTTATCTGAATTAAATGATTTACTTTGGAAATGACAAAAATGCTTCACTTGAAATAACCATTACAACAAAACTATTATAGTGTTGGTGTTCAGAAAAGGATGTGCCCGTGAGAAAAATGGCAACTAACTACTAATAATTGTTTTGTGACATCGAGTCATGTTTTGGGTTTTTTTCCTCACAGAAGGTGGCAATGAAGATCAAAACATAATTTGAGAAAGGATCCACAATGTCTGCATTTCAGTTTTGTTTTTATTTTGCGAGACGACAAGACTCGTAATTATTGGTGCTAATTTTAATTCTTTAAATCATGTAAAAAAAAACCCCAAAAAAACAGGAGTGTTTAGAGGTCTAAAGAAGATGAAAAAGAAGGAGCTTTTTATTCTGTTTGTTGTGGTCACTTTGTATTTCGTAATGTAGGGGGGATATTCAAGAGGACTGTGCAGTAGATAGAAAGGCATTTATCCTCTATCCAGGATATCCAGAGCCCTTAACATTATGCCCTCTGCATAACCTTTTTGAACTGTTGTCATCAGCTGGCAGGATAACTAGCAACCATATCCAAAATGGAACCACAAGCTGGCAAAAACAGACCTACCAGCCATGTTGCGTCATTGCCATATTTTTTATTTATTTATTTTTTTTTAATCTTACCTAGATAATTCCCATCACTAACCTCTTTACTGCTTTTTCACAATGTTTTCAAGCTACAGGAAATATCTAATTTTGTTTTACGTTATTTAATTTACAATTAATACACCCATTTGATTTGGAATCCACTCCTTTTACAAAAATATCCTTACAACACATAAGTCTTGCCAGGCAAGAGAACCATAAACAAAATCAAAGCATTTTATAGCTCAACAACAATTTTTTAATCATAAAAGAGGAGCTAAAATGGCTTGGCATAGAATATTTAACTTAGTCCTCACCTGGCCCACTTAACATGGCTTTGATGGTTCCCGATGTTAAGGCATGTTCTCTTTTCACAATGAATTCATGGCCGTCTGAGGAGATGAGCTTCACATACATGGCATCTGGGCCTTCACAGCCACCAAAAGCTCTCTCCTCACCATCTGTCAAGTCATAATATAAATATGATAATCTGATATTAAATAACACAGTGGCAAACAATCTAGCTGTTTTTTTTTTGTTGTTGTTTTTTTTTCTTCAGTTAACTACCAAAAAAACAAACTGTGAAATAACAAATTGATTTTATGGACTGATAACAGGAATTATTTTTTTTTTATAGAAAGGTAGAGATAAATGTGTGACATGACTCCTCACCCATCTTGTTCCGGGATTTCTGTTAATCCTAAAAGCCAAAATAGAAAAACACAGAACATAATTTAACTCGCTTAAAATTGAATTGGAAGATGTTAAAAAGGGTAAACATCTGACATGTGAAACTGGTCAATTCTAAATAATGATTAGATCATTGACGGTAAAATTATGCAAGACCCATTCGGTTTACTGGAAATGATTTCTGACAGTCACTGCGGAACCTTAAATTTAGCCAAGATAAACATTGTCCAGAAAATCTTCAGACAGTGGCTAATGTACACATAAATATTTGTAGCTATGACAAAAGCATGGCTATGTTTTTCGCAAGTTTCAACCATATCGACAGCGGCCTGTTTGTTTTCAGATAATGCTTTTAAACGCGTTCGCGTTAGCAGTGGTAGCTAAAGGAGCTAACTCGTTTCAAAATAGACAAAACATCTTCCCAATAACTGATCTCTGCGTAAACAGCATAGCGGGCCTTTATTTTGGGGAATGTCAAAAATAATGGGCTTCAAATCAAGATATAAAAGGTGTTCTTACCGCCGTGTGGATAACTGTGCTACGGAGATTAAATTTCAGCTAACGTTAGCCACCCGGAACTAATTTGTTGGTTGTACCCGATCGGTCCGCAATAAATGTGTTCCGTGTAATTTTTTTCATATAATGTGATATAAATATTTACATTTTAAATAAATGCACACATTATGTATAAATATAAATTTTTATTAATAAAAAAATTAGAAAATTACGAATCTAAATAAATACGTTCAATTATTCACATTTGTAAGAAAAAGCATAAATGAAACAACGTATGGTCCAATCTCAAAGAAATACACTTTCTAAAGAAATAACTTAAATCAAGCATATTCATATACAAGTATATTTCCCGTATGCTTCCTTTTTTATTCGTTCATGTCAAATATATTTATTTTACAGACAGAATAGTAATACGAAGGTAATACTAACACAGTACAATAGCAAAGTATTCTGTTCTTTGAAACACTGCAGCAACATAGTCACTGTTTCATAAAATTTGTGTGTACAATTTTATGAAATGAGAATCACTGCACATGTAAATGATCAGTTTTTAAAATGAATATATTTTTTTTAAGTTTTTTTTTTTTTTTTTTTACGTAATCAGCAATGTTGGAATTTGAGGCCCAGCTTGATGATAATCTTCTGATTTTACCATATGGAATTCAGACTAATTAAGCAGTTTCAGTGGACAGGAACGTGATTTGTAACATTTATTTATTTATTTATTTATTTATTTATTTATTTATTTATTTTCTAATGACGCAAAACAAACAGCTGCCAGAGTTCAAGTTTGGATGCGATTATGTTTTAAAATAAAAGTCAAGGTGGTGGTACTTGGAGTATAAAAACCTGCGAACTACGAGGCAAAATGACTTTGAATTTGCTCTTGATTTATAGGTCATTGTGCTCTTTCTCCAAAAGGGGGCGCCTGTGCCAAGGATGACTGCCTCTCTGCCTCCACCTCCCTGGATGAGTCCAAGCAGGTGGCTGTGGGACATGACAGAGACACCTTGCTAGCCCATAAATCTCGATTCAACAGAGAAGATGTGTACCGTGTACCCCTTATGCATTTTCATAGGTCCACCCAATAAAAATGAAACATATTAATAATAATAAAAAAAAATATTGTACCAGTTTTGTCTATTTATCTATTCAGTTGATTTTAGAAAATGTAAAAAGTACACCATTTACAGTGGAGCTTTGCTACAAGGTTGAATAAAAGAACCTCCTTTTTATACCAAATAATTCAGTTCGTTGTTTAAATCAAAAATCTGTTAAGTTCATTCCAGCCCATTAAACCCTTAAAACTCCAAGCTCCAAAGCTTTGTTCATAATGTGACTTTGCCCTTATACTAGTGTGGAGTACTTTCAGGAGTAAAAGTGATGACTGCTGAAATCTGAGGCTTCCAAATGGACAGAGTTATCTGAGATGTGACACTGACAGCTCGAACACTGAGTGTGACTGTAAATTGTGCCGTTTGACCCAGAAGAGCTCACAGAGGGAGCACAGTGCTCCTCATATGCCGGGGTGATGAATTTTTGTATTGATTAGCACTATGTTAATCTAGGATGTTTTCAAAAGGCCAGCAGATTTTTGTTTTCCCCAGACATCTCTGGCCAGTATTTAATAACTGACTGTGCCTATTGGTGGAACAGATGTCAGCAGCGACTTATGTAGAGGTGACATCTGACCTGGAGTTTCTGTCAGAGCTTTAGTTATCCTGTCATTTTATATTCCCGAGTGGTCTTGCAACTTCTGCCACTGTTTGTGTGTCTTGTAAACTCTCGCACACAACTCACCCACAACCAAAAAACAATCACCGACCTTCCATTACACCATTAGTACTTGATCATAAGTGGGCGGGAGAGAGCGGCCGCTTTGATGTCTTTCTGATACGACCCGGCTGCAGCTGCTCTCAGCTCTATTTTGGGGGAAGGCTGCTGCAGGCCTTCAGAACAGGGTTTCCTAAACCCAACACATAAACATAGACAATATATGCAAATTCTCTAGTCTGGCCCAGCCCCAATGACAGTCCCTTCGACCACTCTGAAAGCAGTTTCATGTGCCTATCAAAGCTGGTTAGGAAACATTAGGGTGCAGATAATAAACAAGAAAAAGCAGTTGGCGTTTTATAAGACATATTAAATATTTTTCATGGACCAAGAAACACACATTCTCTTGTACACAGTGCCTTGAATTTTATTTCTGCATAAAATCATATGTTGATGTATTTTATTTGGGATTTTGTGTAGTAAACAAATGCAAAGTAGTGCATTCTGAAGAAAAAGTAAAGTTTAAATTTTTTACAAATGAAATTCTACTGTACAAAACCACCTTCTGAAGTCAGCATGGAGTCTGCCTGTTTGTATGGTTTAAAGAAACTCAGTGTTTTGAACTTTCCTGGAAGATTATTCCTGATTAGCATAGTTAGATCAGAAAACATTGTCCATTCTGAATATTTCACAAATTGTGGCACAAATATTAAGCTGGCACAAATATTAAGAGTATGACGCATAGAAGTAACCAAAAGTTGCATGGTAACTCTAGAGAAGCAGCAGAGATCAACAGCTCAGGGGGAACAATCTGCTGACTGGACCATTGGTGTAGTAGCTGTGCACTGCATAAATGTGCCCTTTACTGGAAAGTGACAAATTGTAACCCATTGTTTTGCTTAACAAAAGTTTTAAAAATAGCTTTTTCTTTCTACTTAATTACAAGCCATTTAGCAAATATACAGACAAAATGTACTCTGTTCTGATGAGATCAAAATTAAACTTTTTGGCCTAAATATAAAATTATACATGTAGCAGAAAATTAATAATATACTCCACACCACACTTGAACACAGCTTTTAAAGGTGAAATGTGGTGGACACACCATGATGCAATGGAGTTGTGCTTCTTCTGCAGGTACAGGGATGCTGGTCAGAGGTAACAGGAAAATGGAGCTAAATATATGGGAATACTTGATGAAAACCAGGACCAAGCTGCACAAGACTTGAGATTGGGATGGAGGTCCACATTCCAGCATGGAGTCAGAGCTACGGTGAAGTCATTTAGATTAAAGCATATTCATGTGTTTGAATGGCCTAGTCAAAGTTCATGGCTAAGTCTAAGAGATTATCAGTAGTAGGGGTTTCATGATCCCTGGACTTTCAGTTTAGTTTTGTCTTAGATGTGTGTTCAGGTTCTTTTGGTGTGAGTCATTCCAGTGTTATGTTCTGTTCTGTCAGCTCATCAGTTCATGTCTTATCACAGCTACAACTGGACCAACTTGCTCCTGCTTTCAGTAATCACCTCCACAGCATTCAAATACTGATGTGGTCAGTCCATTCCTTTCCAGATCCCTCCTTTGCTTACCCAGTGTTATCCTTTTGCACCCATCTGTTACCTTGCCTGTCCTCGCCTTATATTTCTCAGCAGTTTAGATCTCTTCTCACTTTCCCAGTGTGCTCTGTGAGATTGTATATACAGTATATATATATATATATATATATATATATATATATATAATAAGTTTATAATTTTGCACCGTTTTGTCTTTGCCAATCACAATATTTACCAGTTGAGCTTGAATTATTCCCTCACTGAACACTGAACTCTTTTACATCATACATTAATCCTAGCTTGTTTATAACACCAGTTTAATAACTCAGTCAAATGTCAGTTCACTGCATCTTTCTGACCGGCTTTTTAACGAAGGCGTCTGAAATAAAACCAGGTCAAATTTTCTAGTCATGATGTGGAACAATGAGGGGGGCGTTTCTGGCATTTCTTCTCTTGGAGGGGGAAAGGCTTGTCACAATGAATTTGGGGGTGCGATACCTATAGCCTGCAGCCACTCACAGTGCCCTAAAATTCTCATGTCAGTCCTGATTTAAAGAAGCTCAGTTGAAGCATGTAAGCTAAAAACAAAAACAAAACTAAAAACTCAAGTGTGAGTCATGAAACTACAAATTAGTTTAATAGTTCTATTTATAACACTAATCATATTTAAAACTTTTTCTTTTCTTTTCCATCTTTACTCATGTGGTGTCAAAGATATAATAACAGTACATTAGACTGTTATTTTATTTGAACCTCTGGTTATTACATGTGCCACGTTGTCCAATAGACTCTCACTCCAATAGTGCAGACGCTGTCCTGCACTATTGGGAAACCCAGTTGTTTGGGTTTTCTTCAGAAACCCAAACAACTGGGTATAGCAGTGCTGTTTATCAAACAAACACAACATACTGGAGGGAAATAGGGGCTGACTTCAATGTCTAATGTTGAAATGTTTTTGAAAATTACAGCCCTGTGAGAAGTGAGCCAACAAAGTGTACCTATTATTATGGTATGATGCTGTTCTTGCCTGTAAACCCAGCAATATAGGCGGAATTTCACTTGTGTAAAGACCAAGTAATTTGCTTTCTACTTGCTCAGAATCCTGGCATAAAACACACACACAAAAAACAAAACAAAACAAAAAAAACCCTCACATTTTACTTCAGTACAGCTAATCCTCTGCTTTTGATGGAAACTTTAATAAGCAGACAAGTGGACGTGACAACCAATAGCTCAGGCCCAATGCACTACTTGTTTGAACTAGAATGGCTCACCATAAAAAACCCTATAAAAACAGCCTCACAACGTAACTCATTTGCCATTAAATTAACAGGGAGACAAACCTTAAGGCACATATTGGATTATGTTGATCTGTTTAAGAACTCACTAAAACAGTGAGTGAGAACAGGTTTATTACTGCATAGCTCTGACAAGGCCCTGCTTCTTGTTTATATAATGAGACAAACCATATGGCTTCCTGTAAATGACCTAGTGACAGTTTTATAGGTTTATAACAGTCTTTTTTTAATCTTTGTATAACAGAAGATGCAATCAGATTTGTGTATTGGCTTTGACCAAGCCACAAAAACATAATTTTTTTTATTCTTAAACTATATTGATGTGGACCACGAGCTTTACTTTTAATCATTGTCCTGCTCCAAAACCTACATATCTTTGAGTTCAATGACACAACCCCATGGCAGTTTCCTTCAGGATCTTCTTCCTGCGAGAAGAATTCATGGTTCCAACTCATCTGGGTCCATGTTTGACCGTTGGTGTGATGTTCTTTTTCTGAAATGCCTTCTGAGTTTTTTGCCAGAGGTTACTGGATGCAAACTTTCCAATAAGTTAAATTTTGTCTCATCACTTCACAGAATATATTTCCAAAAGTCTTGGGAATCATTAAGCTGTATATAACAGTTTCTTTTACCACAAAAATGCTTAAATTGAAGGTAGAGTGTTCACTCATTTTTTTGTGAGTTTAATTATTTTTAGGACTTTGAATTTAAAGAAATATTTTGTTTTTCAGTTTTGTGCTATTCTTGTATTTCTGGCTGTTCGTGAGTTTTGATGTCTTCATTGTTTTGGTATTTTTCCATGTTTTGTAATTTTGTAATTATGTTTTCTTTTGTGCTCATTCTGTGCACAATAATCATGTTACTTACACAGCTGCATTGTATTCAGCTGATCAGACTCACCAGTTTCTCGCCACATTACTCACTGCTCCTTTGTCTTTGCTTATCCTTTGCTGGTTTCTTCTTTTGTTCTGTTTTAGGTGCTGCAATCGTCTTGGATCTCATCATGATGTTGAAGCTTACTTAAAAACTCAGGGGCACAAACAACTAAATGTATATTAGCCAATTCAAATGCAAAAAATTCTGGTGTGTCCTAATTTAATCATGAATAGAAATCACATTTTGCATTACATCTTATAGATGTTTTTAAAGCATGTTTGCTTAGCTTTTAATGTTCATTTGTATTACTTTAATTACGTAGTAACTTTCATATTGATATTTAACATAGACATGTCTAAATATATTTGAAAAACACAAAAACGGTGGGGGGTTTTTTGCTCCTCATCTTTTCTTGGCTGTACAGTCTTCATTTGAAAAATAAATGCATTTGTGAAAGATTTTCCTCACTCTTTTTATGTATTATCTTATCATTCTCTGTGTAAAATTATAAATTGATTAAAACATATTTCATTGGTATTACGTTCCTGTTTATTTTACTTCTATCTCAGAGTTTATTTCTACTTTCCACCATTTTTTTGTATCTGTTGTAGGTTTACTGGATGTGACAGGCACATTTCTCAGATATCAAAAAGGAAACCTTCAAATAAAGGTCTAGCATTTGAGCCTACTGTTTTGTTTTAGCTCACAACTTTTCTCTTCCCAATATAATTAATCTGCTTTAATATAAACTGCAGAATAGCCGGTGGGTCTAAATTGTAGCTGTCCCTGCAATTTGTTAAATACACCGCAGGAAGCTAGGACTTAAAAGGGTCTGGTTTATATTCGTCCAAGACGGCTGGTGCAACCAAATCTTGTCCAGCTTGCTGTGCCATATTAGAATAGCAACAGAGATATTCTATACTATTAGTGACAAGTTCTGCCGAACATAGGTCTCTTATGTGTACTCTGGACTATTCCAATGAAAGCCAAACTATCTAAACGATCATAAGTCAGAAGAAAAACTTCCTATGCTTTTTTCTTTTTCTTTTTTCGGTGTGTTCCAAACAACACACACAACGTAGCACATACCGGGCAGGTGCCGCTGCTGGTGTAACACTACACTAATCTAAGGCCAATCCACAGTGGAAACAGTGTGAACCGACTTGAGACAAACTACAGCACCTGCTTTTGCTTGCACAGCTAATGTGAGACCCCTACTGAGATTCTTTAATTTCATTCCTGGTCTTTTCCCCCTGGATCTCATTATGAGAAGGTCAAAATTAGGCCAATGTTTTGCTTGGAGATACCCAGAAGTGATTACAAGACTGGGTACAAGCATATAAGTGGAAATCTTGAAATGCCCTGATTTTGTATTTCATTGGAAGCCAGTGACTTTTTGAAGAACTTCTATTAGGCTCAATTTCTGTAAATATATTGCTCAGGTGTGCTTTAATCACAGTTGTAGTCAAGACAGGCATGAAAAGCAAATTTAGTTTTTCATGCCTTCTCGTCTTGCAGATCAGCAATCTTTGAACAAAGGTTAAATTTAATTGACACAGTATGCACGTATTGTTTTAGTGGAAGTGGGTGAAAAAGAATGTATACTTTAATTTTATTTTATTTTTTTTAAATAAACATCTGAAAAGTGTGGTGTTCATTGGTTTCAGCCCACTTTACTCTGATACTTCTAAATAAAATGCTGTGCTACCAATTCCTTATAACCTTGTCCATCTGTATAAAAAAAATCTCAGTATAAATTCAGGTATTCTGTGAAGGTCAGAGAGGTTTGTTACAAATTGCTGACGAACAAAGAACCTTCAAGAAATGACAGACTGCACAGAAATTATATGTTTTAGAAGCAGCCAAAGGATCATGTTAACAATGGAGGATATGTAGAAGTTCATTACTCTGGTTGGAGTGATGGCGGCTGGATAAAAGGCATGAAAGATAAAAAGAAACAGGAAACAGGTTGAAGAAGTGATGTGTAAAAATAACACTGCACATCACTCTGGAGACTTCATCCTCACATGAACATGGTGGCGGGAGCATCATGCTGTGGGGATGGTTTCACTCATCAGGGACCAAGAGGCTGATCAGAATTATTGATCAAGCTAAATACAGGCCAATTCTGGAAGAAAACCTGCAACAGGCTGGAAAAGCCTCAAGACTGAGGAGGAGGTTCACCTTTCAGCAAGATGACACTAACGTGTCAGAACAGCCCAGTCAAAGTCAAGAACTAAGACAAATTGAGAATTTAAAGAGGAAGCTTCAAACCGTGTGGCCACAGACATTCTTCATCCAATCTGACCGAGCTTGAGCTGATTTGCCACAGAAATGGGCAACAATTCAGTCAGTTGTAAATACATGAAATGGAAGCCCTGTAAAGTCTTGACACATGTCAGAATTTCATTTGTAAACATTTTGAAAGCCATGTCTAATTTTATTTCTTCTTTTCCGTTATGCGTTTCCTTGTGTTCGTCTGTTAAAATCACATAAACTTCTAATAAATACACAAAAGCGATGGAAAATAATGAAAGTAAGATGGTAGAATAGGCTCTTATAAGAAGAAAGGTGGAAAATGTTTGTCCATTGAGAAGCACTTGGACAAAATGGCTTACAAGATGAAGTACTCACCAAAGAAGTTGATATTGGTCTTTACTGTGCAGGATATAAATAAAGGACAATGTTATGATTTACAAAAACAGAACAAAAGTTTCTGTTTTGTAGCTGCCCTCCTTTGTGAGGAGGGCAGCTATGATTCTACTAGTGATGGTAATAAAAATACCCAATAAATGCATCATTTTGTTTAACAAGGCATAACAACTTTATTTTATACACATAACTTCATCTCCAAAGACTTTGCACAAATCAGTGGGGTATCGTGAACCTTAACATATCAAAACTCTCCCACAGGTTTTTTTTTTCTTCATAAAATCCTCAAAACAAGTACATCTGCCCTTCACATCCCCAAATGGTACATACAGTATGACCAATTAGAAATAAAATATCTATGTTTTTTTTGTTTTTTTCCACTTTCAAACATTGTCATATGTGCATTACATTACCAATTACAAACAAAAGTTATCTTCATTGTCAAAATACAGATGTGCAAATTGTTAGAAAAATACCGACTCATACCAGATTCTGGATTGTGCTCTGTAAAAATCCTTACAAACAGTATATAATAATCTATATAGAAATTTCTCCAACATGCAATGTTGTATTTCAAAAAAATATCCAACAGGCTGTTCTGTTAAACTTTCTAAAAGACTAGTCTTCACTTTTTTTTATTGTCTATAGAATATTACGACTAAATTTCAGTAGTATGTTTTCCAGTAGTTTGTCCAAATGCCAAACTGGTTCAAGAATTGTTCATTTCTTGTTGCTCATTTTAATTTTTGACAACAATCAAATCTAACCTTCGGAACAGATTTGCAGTTGCTAAAACCTAAATATATATATATATTAAGCCCTTTTTTTTTGATGATGACCAATGTTTTAACAAACACATCAGTTGCACAATGAATAAATATTCCATCTTGGTAGAGGTGACAATAAAATGTCCACCATATAAATAACCACTTTGGAAATCAAAGAAACTCATGCCATACCCGCAACAAAGACTACAAGCAGCTAAGATAAAGCAAGTCAAAAGCATGGTTCAGGTGATGACAACAGTCAAAACATCCCCCCCCCCAACCCACTATAACAGAGTTAAGACAAGGATGGCATCTATTTCCCTTCCCTCCCTTCCTCATCTCTTTTGAGGTAAACAGTAGCACTGTTAAAGACTTCTAAAGGCATATCTTCTTCTCCCTGGATCCACATTCCCCGTGGTCTAAACCTGAATAAAGTTCCACTGTCCACAAAATTCAGTCTCATACACATGCACGGCTGGGCCTTTTCTTACTCCAGCAGCTTCGGGAAGCTGTGGTTTTGCATCTCAGTTGTGGCGTGAAACAGTGAAAGCGAATAACGAACTTCATTAAAGCGGAAGGGTGTAGGCATGTACAATAAAATATATTCTTTTCTCTTCTTATTTCATAAATAATATAAGACATTTGTTACTTCATTCTCACAGAGCTATCTGCCTTTTCAAGAATAAACCAAGTTCGTCATCACAACTCCTGCCATTAGTGAATGCCGTATTTAAAAAAAGAAAAAAAAACAACAACAACAGGCTATTCAAATCACCTGTGTTTGACATATAAAAACTGCTTTTTATTAGAATAGCATAACACTATCTCTGGCAAAATAGATTATAAGCCTTTGACAAAAAAAATAAACATATTGCACTTTCAGAAACATGGATGTGTAATGTCAAATTACAGCTCAATTGGTAGAAATGAGTAAAATGTAAATAAAACGGGAAAAAAATTTTTTTTTACTCATTCTCTTACAAAGTTTCTACAAGCATAAGAATGCAGGTAACGAACAGTTGGAGGACAACAGTGAACAAAAAGCTACATAAGAACAAACAAAAATTTTTAAACTGTACCATGCATGGGGAGTGTTTCAAAAGCAGTGTATCCTGGATTACAATGGACGGAGCTTGAGAAAGCTGCAGGGATGTTTGGATTAACAGAGTAAGACTGGCTAGTGACCGTGCAAGCACTGACTGCTGGCAACGGTCGTGCGCGGTTTGCTCTTGCAAGAGTGGCTTGAACCCCAGTAAAACCCTCCAAACACCCAAGTCCCTAGCCCCATCCACCAACACCATCACCCCCTCCCCCTGTCTCTCTGTCTCACTATCGCTCTCTTGGCTGCCCTGGGGCTGGGCTCACATCTCCCCATCAAAACGTCAGATGGCAAAATAGAAAGGCAGCTGTTTGCTCCCGTCAACTAAAAGTGCATCTCCGCACTCCTCCAGCAAGGTCCGTCAGCCCACTACTATCTCTGCCAAGGCAGTGAGAGTGGGCTACAGAGACCTGAGCTTGGGTCAGAACACATGTAGGTTTCAAGAACTTATTTTTTCATACTTTGTACGTTTGGTTGCGTTTTCACTTTTTTTTTCTTCTTCTTTTCTTTTTTTTTTTTTAACTCACTAGACATTACATTTCACTTCTGCTTATACAGAAGCCAAAGGAGTGCTAATTGACAGGGTTGGCCCTAAAGAGGGCCAAAGACAGGTTGATAGTAGTGATGCCTTTCTCCTCATTCTCTTCGGTGTCATGCTGATTCCCAAACACCTCCGGCCGCCCCCGTTTCTCACTGGCGCCATTTTCACTTTTCAAGGCCGGCAATGCAACTGTACCAGTTGCCATGGTTTCACTGCAATGTAGAACAGTCTGGATTTAATTGGCCCCTTGTCACATTTCAGATATGTACACAAATAAAAAAAAGGACATCTTTGTATGGCACACACAGATTATCATGTCTGGGTTATTTTCCGCTGTAGAGCGGAACTATTAAAGATAATACTTCTATATAAGTTAACTTACCATAGAAACAATATCATCATGTCAGAAAGTGGACAAATATAATTGCAAGGCCAATATTCAACAGCATTACCATAGCAACAAGGATTGAGTTAGGACCCTGCAAAAACAAAAAATAACATTAGTCTATAACAGCAACACCCCCATCCCCAAAAATGGGAAAAAAACAATTTTCATTCATTTCATTTAATCAGTAGGTAATTGATAAGATTGAAAGCGGTCTTGCCTGTTTGTTAAAATTAAGCTTTAGCTAGCAACTAGTACCTGAGAATTGCACAGAAAAAGAACACCAAAGTTAAATGTCACTTGGCTTCTGCAAGAAAATAATTTCACACATCAGTTAAAATTTATGTATTTTCTCCCCATATTAAATATAGCATCAGTTATATGCACCATATTTCCTAAATACTAAAATTACCTACTTGTGGTTAGCTTATTGAGCTAGTGATTAGCTTGAAAAGGGGGCCAAACACTCTAACTTTCAAAGTTAGCATATTTGAAAGTTTCTCTTGTTCAGTACCTCTATTCCCACTATAACATTTACACTCTTTATATCGTGTTCATGTAAAGAAATCACCCACTTAGGTGTTTTAGCATTTCAAGTCCCACTTGAAAATGTGTTTAATAAATTGGTATAGGGTATTCAAATTAAATTGTTACACATATCAAGAGCAGTAGTAAAATCTAAATCTTGGGTAATGTAACTAATCCCCTCATTTCATCATACAGACATAAGATTTGTTCTTTAAATATAAACTTAGTTTGCCCTGTGGAAAAATTACAAATGTCACCCATAATAAGTTTTTAAATATTTTTGTCTCACACAAATGTTTCAGATCATTTTACATGACAAAGAATATGACAAACTGTACAAAATTAGGTTTTCAAATAAAGGTAAAAGCTGTCCAAAACCATCCTGACCCTATGTGAAAAAGTAATCGTCCTACAGCTAACAACTGATTGGCTATCTTTGTTATAGCTGGGATTCAGCCTTTTCCTTCACTGTGGACAAATAGTCTGTTTAAAGTTACACTGCAGCATTTCAATTAGACTTAAATCCAGACTTCAGTCTAATTAGGCCACTCCAAAGCACTAACTTTACAGACTTGATGGTGTGTTTTGATCAGTTTCCTACTGTTTAACCCAAGCACTCTTAATTTTAAGGTCACAAACTGATGACCAGATATTATTGTTCATGATATTCTGCTTAAGAGCAGAATTCAAGGTTCAAGTTGTGAAGGAGAAAATAAGGCCCAAACAGAATCTGTGCTAGTTTTATGGTGCAGCAAAAACAAAAAGTTCCACTTTTGACTCATTAGTCTACAAAATATTTTTACCAAATGTCTTGGGGATCACCAGGAAGTCTTGCTGGCAAATTTCAGATGGACTTTTGTGTTCTTTTTGCCAGCAGTGGTTTAGGCCTGGATCTCACCCCGTTATGTCCAGTCTTTTACGTGTTGATGAATCATAAAAGCTGACCTTAACTGAGGTAGCTGAGGTCTGCAGTGCTTTAGATGTTTTTCCTGTGTTCTCTTCTTTTTCCACTTGTGGATAATGAGTCTTACTGTAGTTCTCTTACTTCCTGGAGCCTAAAAATGGCTTTATAGCCATTTTTAGGTGGATAGATGTCAGGCATGTTGGATTTAGGTAATTTCCTGTTTCTACTAGAATGATGGCAATGAGGCATGGGTGTGGGTAGAGAAATTAAACCAAATGGCCACTAATTACAGTATATTCCATATTTACCAAAGGGGTCATTAATATTTCCATATGTGGATAGGTAGGTTTGGATAGCTATTATACCTTAGCAAATGAAGTTATTTTAAAACTCCATCTTGCATTTAATCTGTTTATCTTTGATGAAGTTCAGAAACATTTTATTCTGACAAAATCAAACAGAGAAGGAATCTGTGAAGTGTGAGACACTGTAATGATGTGTCCCTACAGTAAGTTACAAGTAAAACATATAATTAATTTTAATCATTGTTAGTAAATGGGAGTATGGAATGGCCCCCCCTAAAATGGCTGGTATAAAACATTTAATGGTAGGCAGCACCATTTTTACCTTAAAAAGCCAATTGGGAAACTTACTTAAAAATACATATATCATCTTAGCCTCAGGCATTTGAATGTTAGTATGTAAAATTTAGCTTCGGGCACTGCGATGTCAACTTTTTTCATCTGGTCAAAAATAGCCACCATGAACTTTGGCTAAGCTACGGTATACTGTATACTTACTGTTTCTTCTGTGCTTTCTGCAATTTCCATGCTTGCTTTCTTTGTGTCTGCAAGGCTCTTTGGTTTTAGGGAATCTTGCTTCCTGAGTTTTGGTTCACTCTTGCTGTCCCGAATGGAAGGTGGCTTAGGAGTAGGGGTAGGGGTGCTGAAAGACTTAGGTTGTGGGGGCAGACGTGCCAGAGCTTGGGCACTAGGCTCTTCTTCCACTTCCTCAGGCTCAGGAGGTGGAGGGCCCCGTGGAGTGGCTTTAACATAGTAACTGTGATATTCAGAGTGGAGCTGGCCATTGACTGGAACGGTAGGAGGTTGCACAGGAGGAGCGGTTACTGGGGCCGGTTGCTGAACTTTAGTTGGTTTAGGAGGAGCCTCAATGTGTGCATGAGAAGTCTTGGGGCCATCAGTGAAGGACAGCCTCTCTTCTTTACTCAGCTTCCTGCTAGATCGTTCATCCTTGCTGGCCTTATAACTGGACTTTTCTTCTTTGCTTATCTTGCGGGATGGTTTTTCCTCTTTGCTCGATTTGTGGCTGATGCTGTTTCCAATCTGGCCAGTCTTCTTCTTAGTCTCGGGTGAGGGGGGAGGAGTGGCTGCAGGACTAGCTACAGGAGAATGGGGTGGAGTTGTGCCTTTGCGGTAAAAGTGAGGAGAATCATGTGGGGATTCTTCCTTCTTTTCAACAGGGATCTCTTTAATTTCCACTGGTTCTTTTGACTGTTGTTTTATGTAGTCTGGTCCTGAAAAGGAAACAAGAAGTAACACACATTGTTAGTCCACTTTGAATGATTACTGGGAATATGTCACAAGAAAATACAATTGTAACTTTTACAACTGTAGGGATACCATTTCATTTAGAAATTATTATTTTGTATAATAGACAAATAAAACTAATATTAAAAAGCCAGGAAATCAAATGAAGAGGAGAGAAAGGTTTCAAAGACTGATTAGCCTTTTTTGATATGCTCAACTGGAATTGATTCAATTAATTATTAGGTTTAAAAAAGCTTCAGAGGAACATAGATATGTACTTATTTCTTACTATAATACACTTTGTACAACTGGTATGTAAATATCAAAATCAAAGTGGTCAGTATATCCAGTCCTATATCTGTGTAAACAGCCTTATTGTAGAGTACTGGGGGCCTCCTGTACTCATAATCTCCATTTACCTTTCAGCTATGTGGCATTCCTAATTTGTTTTTGAACTTCCACGACCAAGACCCAGTACAAAGAGAAAGGAGGGACATGTAAACATTTGTTGGACTTAACATATCTCCCCAGCTTAATTTCACACCATAGCTCAATAAGAGTTACGACTCCACGGGCGGGAGTGAGTAATTTCGCTCTGTTTGGGGACAGATTCCTGTTGGGGGGGAGGGGGGTTCCAAGCATGTTCTAGATGGTTTTCACCATTTAAACAACCCCTATAGCCTCAAACACTTTCAGGTCGAATGCTTTCATGACAACTATTCTAATATGAGTCATACAAACTTGAACAGCAGAAAAAAGCCAGAAAAAACTTCTGTTTTTAAGAAATTGTAGCTGATTTTACATCCTCTGGATAAGAATTGAATGTGTTCATTTAGTTAATCTTGCAAATTAGAATTTGATTGAAAAGTTAATCTATTTCAGTAACTCAACCGAAAATATAAAACTCATTTACCATAGAAGAGTTATTACTAAAAGAGTATTATACTCCAAGCATTTATTTCTGTTAATTTTGATTATTATGGGTTACAGCTAATAAAAATCAAACACTAATGTATCTATCCACCATCTATGTCCAATGTCCTTGCAAATAACTTTGTCACCTCACAGCTCAAGCTGAATTACAACCACATTTCAGTTTTTCAGAACTTAGAACATTATTTTATTAAAATTATTCTATAATAAAGAAATTGTATGTTCTGACTATTGTCCAATCACTGTCACAGAACACCTATGTAACCCCAAAGGGTAGTTGCTGAAGAGGCTGGCTGTATCTGAGCACAATAACAGGAAGTTTGGTGGAAGGAAAATGTGTGGTATGGAGAAGGCACCCTACCAACAGTGATGGCCACAGTCTTGAGAGGATTGTAAAATAAAGCCCATTCTAAAGTTGGAACGAGATTCACAAGACATGTACTGCACCTGGAGTCCAGAGCTTCAAGATCATTTTAGAGCATTTCACTTCCCTCTGGTGACAACCTTACTAGAGATGCTAATTATTTTTTTTAAGCAAGAACTACAGAAAGCACCTATAATCAATTTAACGATCCAAATGTCACTGTGCTTGATAAGTCAGCAAAGCCGCCCCATACAAACTCCATAGACAAACTACAGCATATGTCAAGAGGAAGACGTCATGCTTCAAATGTAATACTCTGTATGTAATAAATCCATATTATGAGAGTTTTTACTTTTAAAATGAAATTGCAAAATTAAACTTTTCAATGATATAAGATATTCATCTCAAAAAGTACATTTTCTATATTTCTTCTTCAGATCACTGTTGTCTCTTTAAGCTTACTAGAATTCAAGCTGTAGCAGTTTGCCATTTCTGCTTATGCTAATCCACGGCACATTTTCTGCTCCAGTGCACTCTTACCAACATACGAGCACTCTCTCCTCCTCATGCAGAAATGTGGGCAATCATACAACCGTACAAAACATAACAGATCAGCCCTTTATGACCCAGTCTAACTCCTCCTGACCTTAATACGATATGAATGGCAGTTAAAAAGAGAGAAGCTTTAAAAAAAAAAAAAAAAAAAAACAACATGAAAATTTATATAGAAATATGTGTGTGTGCGCACACAAACACAGCAGAAAGAAGTACACTGCCTGCATTTCACATCTGTTGCCAGTGGGCATTAGACTGAGTTCAGCTAGCCATTCCTAAGAAGCCTGTTTTTCATCATTTCATATTATAGGACACTGTGTAAATTACTGTTACTGGTATTCACAACTTAAGTTCTGTTTTTCTTGAAGAGCTGACAATCAAACACCTACACAGGGCTCTTTTTGCTTTATAAAAGATGACAGGGCTTCCTTGCTGCCTTGTCAGGCTAGGAGACAACAGTAACCAGAAAATATATTTCTCCTCCACGGCCTCCTGACAAATTGTTGATTTAAGAGGTTTGCTGGTACAGTACGGCAAATAGAATATCACCTTCTTGGAATTAAAGTCCACATGCTCTCCCCATATATTGAGTTATGCTCTCTTTTATTCACAGCACCTCTTTAATTAAAGTTATAATACACAGATCTGTGCCATTTTTTTTGTAATAATTTGATATATCCTCCACTTATGTAACTTAAAAACAACCATGGTGGAAGTTTGATCACTTTTCAGAAATAAAATAGTCTCACAGTTCATGATTTTGATCACCCTATGATATAGCTGACTGGCACACTCTGATGGTCCATCTTAGTAGGTAATATAATCCTACACAAAATAAACTACACTGTGAGTCATTTTTGTGATAAATAGTAAAAGTTAAACTAGAATTTGTCATTTGCAGCAGCTATTCGCATCTGAGTAGAAAACTATTCACTTTCGCCATAATTCATTCAGACCAAGAACCTAACAAATTAATTTATATACATTTGTATGACATATTGTTGCATAATAATATATAAATACATTATAAATTAATAATAAAAAATAGTCAAATTTATCTAGTTAGATGTTTCCTAAAACCTCCTACTCCAACAGGCAGATGGGAGGACAGGACTGCATATCCTTTCTGTCACACGGAGACACAGAGTGGATCTCATGAGTGTGCTTTTTCCAAATGTATTTTTAAGTGAAACAGCAAGACTATAATAAATGATTTAAAAGTTTGGTTAATTTGTTCATTAACTAAATAATAAATGTTTGTTCGCTAACTAAAGTCCTAATATGAGAGAGATTACACTGGCTCCAATGTTATCCAAATGAATCAGTCAGGAGAAGGCTACAAAACAAAAATCCCCATTAAACACATTACGTTTTTATAGTACTGACAGTGCTCAATAAGAATTATGTAGCTTTATGTTATTAAAGCTAAAGTTTAATCAGTAATACTTCTATAACAAATGTATGTCAGATCATGATTTCTTGGTTAATGTCAAGTTGTCATAACAAAGACATTTTGAATAATGTCAACTTTGTATTAAAAGTGTCATGATTTACCAAATGACACCTTATGACAACAGTCATAAATATTCATGAAGACTTACTCATGTTTATGACAGGTGTTATGTCATATTTATGACGGTAGTCATTACAGTCTTATTCACAACCCGTCAAATAAAGTGTTACCAGCCTTTGCTTTCAAAGAAAAGGCTTCTTTGAAAGCCTTTTCTTTGATAGGCTTGGTTTAAATTACCTAACATTTTGTGGGAGAATGTGTGAATCTGTTGAAACACAGATTGAATTTCTGCCTACAAGTTAGGTCGGTCAAAAATACACATGGAACAATATTAAAAAATATGCCACAGGGAACCATGGTGGGTGCAGCATCATGATATGGGTTTTTCCCTTCAAATGGAACTAGGGTTTTTGTTGAAGCAGATAAAAAATATTAGAAAACTCCAAATGCCTGTTAGTTATGACCTGTTAGTTGGGTTGCTGCTAGAAAGCGAAAGGTGAAGATTCTTTTTTTTCCCCTCTGGGTCACAGTGGTAGGCCTGCATCCAAATAAAAGAGGGTGAGTTCACAATTTTTAATGTCTTTATTTTTCAGTTTTTTTTCTTATTGTGGTTTTTTAAGTTTAGTTGTACCAGTGAAAATTCTTATTTCATGTGGGAGTAGCTTGGAAAAGATCAATCCTACTTTTCCTTCACAAAAACCTGACATTTAGATGCAGGAGTACAGACTATTGAGAGCCACTCTCTTGTGTATGGGTATGTGAAGAGTTACTCACTGGCTGCTGTTCAAGGCAACTGAAAGAAATTACTGTTAAGTAATTGGAGAATTTAAAAAAGGTCAACATTGGGGAACAAGCATTTCCTGAATGCTTCTGGAAATAACTTAATATCCCAACAAGGAAGGTTAAGGTTTTATTTCAACAGGTTTAATTAGTAGATTCAAAAACAAAATTGCAATATGATATATGAAAAATAATTAAGTAGGCTATTCATTAATTCACTTTACATTCTGTTTTCCTGAAAGTCATTAAAAGTTTCTGTGCTAGGCTAACTTAAGGGAAAACTACTGAGTGAAAACTTATACCCCATCTGCTGCTATGAATACACAGCAACACCTGCTTGTGTCTGCCTTTTAGCCCTGACAGCTAGTGGCGTTTATGACCCCACCTGGTTCAAGTACACCTTGACAGGGTCAAAAAGGGTGGAGCAGGATCTCTCTTGCCCTCCCCTCCCAAACCACCCCCTACCCCCACCCGTCTCTCTGGTGAGCGGCTGAAGGAAGGAACAGCTGCTGTGCGAGCGCTGGAGCAAAGTCCTCTCAGTGCATAAAGATTTCAACTATGTCTCCATTAGACCTCTGTGAGCACACATCAGCACCAAATATAGCCCAATTAACGTCACACCACAGGCCACGCCCAGAAAACCCCCACTGCTCCCCCTCCAGGGTGCTGTGTGTGTGAATCAATCGGAAAGGTCAGGGTCCTATTTGCTTTGACCCTCTCTTTCCTTTTGAAGTGCATAGTCCCAATCTTAGTGATAATCTGATAATCTGTAACTATATTATTAGAAACCGAAGGATGAAGATGTGTGCATTTAGGAAGGAAGCCATATTACACTGGAAATGCCATATTATTCTGATTAAATTCACTCTGAATATTTTTTTTCACACTATATATATTTTTATCTTCTCTATAAGTAAACTTGTTTGAGAGTAGCATTGCATTTTGCCCCCAGGAAGCTGCAAATATATGTTTACATTCAAACATGAAAAGCCAGCACAGAGACAAACCAGAAATATTGATAATCTGTAATAATCTAACTTCCTTTATACTGCAAAAAAACACAAATTAACATATGTTGAATAAGTTTGGCTATTTGCAGGTGCGTGTTCGGCTTTCAGCTGGACTTTAACAGACAAGCTTACGTAACTGAACGTTTAAATGTTCCGGCTCATATCTCATCCTGCGCTGCACATTATTATGACATCGGCCACTCTCTCATTCATGATCCGACTTATAAGGCAAGGACACTCTCCCTGCACACACTTACACACACACACTTGGATATGGAGAACACGCAGCCTGCCAGGCATGACGACTGTTTTCCACAACACAAACAAGCCACAGGATGTCTCTGGCCTTGGCTGACCATTTCTGTGGCTTAGACAACGACATGCTTGAATGGACCCCATTGTCAATCTGTATGTCACCTACTATTTTGTAGTGGCTTTTGGAAAAGGTCCAAAAAGTTGCTTGCTCATAGGTCTAAATATATTCGACCAAATGGAAGGGGGCTGGCGGGTGAAGATAGCATTGATCTTACATAGTAAATAAAAATAAACAAAAAGGGATGGCATTGCATCTCTGGATATTTTAGCTCTATTTCAGGCAGAATAGGGGAAAGATTAGCACCAAACATATAATGCTAGTGGTTTAGATAAATTTACAGAATGAGTAGCTTTAAAAAATGCTTTACGCATTTCTTGTTCAATTGTGTTCAAAGCTCATAACTAACACAAGCTGTATTCGCTTTCATTTTTGGGTGCCAAAAATGTCATACATGAAACACCAATCTCATGCGACAATGTATAACACAATGACAAGCCCAAAGGAAGTAATGATATTTCAGTCTCCAGCTTAACTGTGATGTCATATGTGGATGATCAATATAGATATTTGACCAATGAGAAGGCCAAATTCAAGAGAAATGTTGTCTGAGAGCAATAGGAGAGCTAAAAGAACAGCACCTAAAACATTATTCCACTCAACAAGTTTTGTCATGGCAGCCTGTTATTGTGTAATGAAGTCCAAACTAATGCTATAATGTGATTAATAGAAAAATTAATTAATGATATTTAGACGGCAGTGAAAGCTCATCAGTCTTTCATTCATTAGCTTAAAAACAGAGGACAAAAAACATTGTTAGCCCTACAGCTAATTATTGCAGTAAACCAGGCTGAAGGTGGGGGAGTTGTTTTGTAGAAAGTATTTATTGATTAATTTTTTAAAGCAATCATAAGATAATGTGTACTGACAGAGAGTACATTAATGTATAAGCTTGATAAAATAAAAAAAGAGACTAGGTTTTCTTGCTTTTTAAATATCACACAAATATCATCCAACATCCACCACGTGAAAAGAGCATTTCCATGAAAATGCTGTTGTATGACTTCTGACCCTTTATGTCCCACCTCTGACCTCAGTTGCATAGCAACTTTAAAAAAATACACAACCTGATAATTTATATAGTATTATATGTCTATTGCTACTTTGTAAAGCTCAGCCTACCTTGTAAAAAGACTAAATAGGGCTGAGTTGACACCCTATGCTTTGAAGCCAGTATGCCTGTTAAACTGTCAGGCAGAGGAAAAGTGAGAACTGCATGGGATAAGTAGAAGGAAACCTTTGAAGGGTTCCATTTCCACCACCCCTTATGCTCCTTCAGTCAGAAAGAAAACCAAGAAACAAAAATGCTTCCATCCTCTTATTTTGCATTGACTATAGCGATTCTTTCAATCACAACAAGCCTTTGAGAGCAGGGTAGAAAAAAGCTGCCATTCAGAAAGAAATAATGGCCTGTTTTAGTGTAAACACAGAAGTCTTCATTGTAGTGTTCGAATTTGTCTTCAGTGTCTCGACTGTTTAATCACACAGCCGGGACACCAATCTCTTTTCCAAGCAGAAGCTCAAGAACAAGCTCAAATAGTCAGTGTGAAAAGCTCTAATATGCACAGAAACCCACTTCCCTCTTGTTAACAAGTCTCATAAAATTTGAATTCATGGCCAAATGTGTTGCTTAGAAAAACAGGGATTGTAAGAGTTACATTAGATTGCCTACAGATTGCAGTTACCATTAGCAACTTTGCAAAACCAGATCCTACAACCACATCTGTGCTTCAACACTACAATGACTGAAAACCTTGCCTGTAACCATTTCTACGTGCATGGCCACGCAAATGCTGGGACGAATTTAGCCACAAGAAAATGTATTGCATTACACCAAAGCCACTGACCTCCTTAACCCCACAGTGCACCTGCAGCTTGACTCTGGATAGATGGTTTTCATATCCAAGAGTGCTAACCAACTGGGACCTTGTCAGCATAGCTTTATCCCTGCTTTAGTCTTCTACAGTTTCAATAAAGAATTTTAAAGGAGTGGGAGAGAAATCAATCTTGCCAGCTTTGTTTGGTGTGTGTGTTTTTTTTATGAATGCTTGCTTGATCCGGGCATGGTTACTCTATGTATTTAAAAATGTTTGAACTTGAGTTGGAAAGCCACAAAGGAACACAGTGTGTGTCTCAAAGCCCTATCAGCTGCTGTTTTGCTGTAAGCTACAGTGCTGTGTTTATCCCCTTAAGATTTATTATGTGTTTGCTTTTGTTACACTGAAAGTACTACAGATGATTCAAGATAATTTAGTATCAAACAAAGATAACACAATTAAATAGAAAAACTTGTGTTGTAATTGTCATTTTCTTGAGAGAAAAAGTCTTCCAAACCAACTTTATCATAAGTGAAAAAGCAACCCTCCTTTTCCCCTACAGATCGTTTCTTGAACCACAGAATAAAAAAATCCCATAAATTGACCCTGTGTAACAACACGCAGTAGGCTAAAAGTTCTCAAAAAGCAACACATCATGCTTTGATTTAAAGAAGTACAAGAACAGGTGAGAAACAAGGTCATTGACGTACGTCTGGCTAGGCTGACAAAGGCACGGCTAAGGTTTGAGACTACTGAGAACCACAGTGAGAGACATTATACATGAAAACATGGAAACGTAGTGAATCTTCCCAAGAGTGAATGGCCCATTAAACACACTGATGACTGATGGTGGTCATGTGATGGTCTGGATAAGCTTTGCTGCCTCAAGATCTGGATGACTAGCCATAATAAATGAAACTATGAATTCTGCTGTTGTATGATTTTAAACAGACCATCCATGCCTAGACCCCTCCTAATGTGGTCAAATTTCTCCCTGTTAAAGAAATTGTTGTTTAACAGGGAGAAATTCTTCCTGTTAAAGTAAGACAGGATCATTTCTTAAGTTGTTGTCAGTTGCGGTAAGAACACAGAGGATGGCCATCCACTGGCTGCTAATGAAGTGAAAGTTTGCGCTAAAACGACACATACTGCATGCTGTGTAGGAAATGTTTTAAAATGTTACCTGGCTGGTAAAAGTTGGGGGAGAGCTCCCTGGCAACCGCCCTGGCAATTTCCGACTCATGCACGGCAGAGATGGAGGCTTGTTCTGCTGCCTCGCTTTTTGTCCTGGCGTGGGCCGTCCTGCAGACAACACAAGGTACAGCAACATTAGAAAGGAGGAACTACATTACAAGCACAGAATATTGGTTGAAGTTCCCAGTAGAAATAGTCAAACACATTTATGAATCCTTTCTATTAGAGCAAAAATGCTTTTTGACAGTTACTAAATGTGCTACAATTTTCAGATTAAATTGCTTTCTTCTGTTATCATTTCTTTCTCCTTTCTATTCACTTCACACTAAGCTGTACAACTCAACGCATCCCTCTTGGATAACATAACACTTTCACTTGTGTTGCCATCTGAAATCCAAATCCTGATTTTCCAAATGGAGCAAAGCCAAAGCCTAGCAAGGGCTTAATGGACTCTGGAGCACTGCACTGGGCTATCAGAAATGGTCCCAAAGAGGGTAGAAAAACACACACAGGTAGGTACACAGAGTGCATGTTTAGATTTCTAGTGTATTGTACAACTATAGAATAACATAAGAAGCAGAAAAGGAACTAAATATGTTGAGAATGTCTTTTATAAAACATAAAATTACATATTCAAAGCAATGTTTGAAAACAAAGAGGTGAACATAAAACAAAACAAAACAAAACAAAACAAAACTATCCAACAGTAATATGATAAAACCACAGTTTATATTTGTTGCTGGTTTCTGTTTTTCAACG
>CAEFZX010027183.1:0-10238 GCA_903066825.1 Alfaro cultratus
AGAGAGGGGGGCGCTATTTCCCCATTGCACTAATACATATAAAGCAAGTGGGATTCTACAACCTAAACACTGTTACATATGCACATGGGCTTCAGTCACCATGCCTTATCTTATGTTTAATATTTTAATATTTAAGGTATCTGTTGCATCAATAGATGAATGTTATCATGTGAGGACCTGAATATTTATCTCTGTATTAACAGAAACACAAACACATGTTATTCATTTTGGAAGGAAACACATTTATGGTGCAAACAAAAGATGTGTCATTATTTGCACAATAAATGTGTTTCTTTCGATTTAAACCTCTGGATTTGCTCTGTAGTAGAGTTGCCAGTTCCGACTTTAATAACCTCCTGTTAAAATGACAGTGACTTTTGAAGAGTAGGATTTCTAAGATGGTATCTTAAATTCCCAGACATACTGTTTTCTCTCTGAATGAGCAAATAAAATAATATTTGCTTCTAACCTGCCCAATCACTATTTGAATGTGAACTTAATGAAATGCACACACTACGATATATGCAAAAAAAATCCCAAAGTTTAGCAATGGAAATCTTGGTTATTGACATCAAAATGTTTATTAATTGTCTTTAAGTGTCGCAAATTGCAATACAAAT
Source organism: Alfaro cultratus (assembly GCA_903066825.1). NCBI lineage: Eukaryota > Metazoa > Chordata > Actinopteri > Cyprinodontiformes > Poeciliidae > Alfaro > Alfaro cultratus. The sequence continues at coordinate 621 of CAEFZX010027183.1, forward strand.
TACCTCAAAGAACAATAAAGACTGACAGCAGAGCAAGTGTTCTTGTGCTGCAGAGTTTCTTCACAATGAACTCAAAAACAAAAAAAAATTACTAACAAAATAAAAAGGTGTGGAGAGACATTATTATTATTCACACATCAACACAACATTCAGAGTATGCAAATCCTCACAAAGCAGCTTCAAATTACCATAGATTAAATCAGCTTTCTGTCAATAGTTGAAAATTATAGTTTTTACTTCTTTTAATCAAGCAGAAACAGCCACAACTGGGACACTGTTTGACAGAACGCAGTGCTAGTTTGTAATAAATGTCAAGTCCAACAGTCAAATTGCCTCTTCAGCTGAAAGCATAAATGTGTGGTTGCTGATTTAATCGTGGAGATTTAAAGCTTGACAGTCTAAAGAAGCAGAAGGAAACTTGTTTAAATGTTTACTTTAGAACATTTCTGATTTGGTGGCTCAAGAAACCAAAGAGAAAATGATAAAAAGGTTTGCTCTGAGAATGGTCTGAACTGCAGATGTGACAGCTGCTTGCTGCCTGAAAATGTCGCTTTAATTGGTTAAATGTAAAAAAAAAATAGAGAGAGAGGGAGAGAGACCCTTCAGATACAGACAGAATTTCTTCTCGGCCATTAGAGACTCGGTGAGCTGAGATCGCCGGATTTAAACCACAGATACCAGAATCACACACCTGACAACCCCTGCGGCAGAAAATACCAATTAATCCGGCGTTAATGTTGTCACTCTAAAGACACACTGGGAGACTTTGAGCTCCAGTGAATCCACCAGAGAAACACCAGTTTCATAATGGTTTCACAGGAGAGGCAGACATACAGAAAATGCTGATGGAAATCAACCAATTAATTTTAACAAGACATCATGCGCCTTATCTTGGATTAATGTGGATCAAAAGAGTAAAAGGTTGAGACTCAGATGAAACCAAATTTGACACCAATTTAATTCAGAACAGCATGAAGTAAAGGAACTGAAAGGGGTGATGTTTAGCGTGTCAGAGGCAGCAGGCCAGGATTTATGTTCGCTGTCAGTATCTTTAACCTTTTTCCAGTCATCACCAAATGGGAGACAGCAAAGGCTACACCAACACCAGGTTTTTATGATGTAAAAAAAAAGACCCATTAATAATTTGTTTTCTAACTTTCTTGTGACATATCTCTTGTGCAATTCAACTAAAAAACTATCATCTGTACCTTTTTTTCCTAAACCCTCCATACATTTTTCACATTTTGGACACTTGCTCCAGTTACTTTTACTTTTTAAGAATGACATTTGTTCAGTTTAGTTTTAAATAACAGATTTTCATTTTGCAGGACAGTATTCCTATGATCCAGCTTTATTTGATTCCTCTTTCGACCTTTCAGTCCAAATCTAAGAGGTCAGTGACTCTAAGTCCCCAGGGTGGCTGAATCTGAAGATGCAGCTTTCATCAGCCATTTGCAGCTCTTTAAATGTTCAATGGAAGAAGATACAAGGTTATAAAGCCCAGGATGATCCTCCATGGAGTATACATGTAACATCACTGAGCAATGAAGAATTTCAATCATTATACAGAGAGAAGAAATTGTTGCGTGTATTGATTTCTTTTCGAAAACTACCATAGTTGTTTAAGGCAACAAAACTTGATGTCAAAAGATAATTGCTGTCAATTTTAGATGCTTTTTTTCTCCACTCCTATAGAACTGAACACCATTTTCAATACTACTTTGTGTCTCTAATTGTATTTTATTCACAAGAGAAATCCGGTTCCAGCTTTGAACCGCTTGAGAGTCACTTTTGAAGACAATCATAACTGTGACAGAGGAGAAAAGGGACCAAGACTCAATTATTCTAGAAGATGGAGTCTGGGTGTGATTTTGTTGAGTGCTGAGGAGAGAGAAAGAAGGAAATTGTTATGCTGATGAGTTGAAGCAGAAATTATTATATCCCTGTGATCTCTCCGTTATTAGAGAAATAAATTCACTCGGAAAGAGGTTGTGTTTTTAATGAGAATTGTTTCTGTTAGGTATATATTTGTACTTACAATGCACACTGGCTTTTTGACTTGTGAGCAGATAGAGTTTTTCACAAAAATAACTTCACTCCCATAAGCTTTTTCCTATTTTGTCACAAACTTGACTGTATACGTAGGGATTTAATCTAATAGATCAACACAAAGCAGTGCATAATTAAACCTTCAGAGGAAAAGGTTTTGAAGCTTTTTCCTTATACAAAAACAAAAATACTCCCTTTTAGCTTCAGGATACAAAATACACCTGCGATTGTAATTTCAGATTATATGTTTGAATCCTAAATCCCTTTCATGGGATCTTAGAAATGTTTAACTGCCTTATTGTTTTGCTGCCTAATTTTCACAAAATGTAATGGAAAATTATTCTGTTTTTTGTTCTCGTGGAAAACAAATTAATCTATCAAACACTTTGTGTCATTGTTCTTCTGCTGCAATAATTTTCCTCCGTTTTCTTTAGTTTTTGCCTGTTTACAAAAATAGTTTGAACTGCAAGTTAATTTGTCATTCACTGAATCAACCTCTCCATTCATTGCACTGCAGTCTTTGTAACACGGCCAACAATGAATAGTTCAGGTCCGGCCATTCTCGGTTTTTTCTGTGTGCGCAATAAAACACACTGACTCCTACTGAAGGTCCTTTTTTCAGTCTAACATAATTATGTTTTTTTCTGCTTCCAAGCTATTTCCTCGGAAAAATGTGCACAGCCCAGGCTGAACATCTCCTCCTTTCACTACAGTGTTTACTATTTCTCTTCCCATCCTTGAAAAGAAATATTTGAGTAGGTGCACACATGTAACCTATTCTAATCTACTAAAAAAATTAAAAGCAGAAGGTGGTTTTCAGGTGTGATTGGAACCAGTTACAATGCTGCAGAGGAATTTGCTATGTGACATCTGCAGAGGGCTTCATTCGAGAATGAAGAGCGAGAATGAGGTAAAAAGATCCGCTCCTGTTAGCAAGACTTTTAATTGAAAGTGGAGAGACAAACTGAGTGAGTACAGTATCTATGGAAACTGAGAACCTCTTCAGGCAGCAAAAATATTTGTTAGATAATGCTTGAAGAGAAGTTTATAAACGATTTCTCCACTTTTTATTAACAATCTGGCTTCAACTTTTATCACTGAGCAACACTGACACATAGACTAAAGAAGCACACACACACATTGAACCAGCAATCGAGTTTTTTTGGACTGTGAGGAACCCATGCATGCAGAAAGACCCAAGACCACCGATCCAACCCAGGACCCTCTTGATGCAAGGCAACAGTTCTACTAACAGCACCTGTGTAAATACCATTTGGTCAATTATTACTGTAGCTGTGTTCACTATTGATTGCTATGAAGATTTGCTTTAATGCAAACAGCCACTGCAGTAACAAAGCCATGAATATTAAGGTGCCAGTGACACGTAGAAAGATCTACACACCTGAGTAACATCTGAAAACCTTTGACACCCACAGTCATCTACTAGAGGTGGCAAATAACAAACAGTGGTATGTCTTTTGGTTTCAAGTGTTTGACTAAAAAAAGACGACTGATTTGGACCATTGTTGAAATGTTAAAACGCTATAGAAATGACAAGACTTATTTATTCAAAAGTATTGCACTTTAAAATCTAATGATAGAAAACAAGACATACAATCACTTTTAGCCTTAATTTACATCTGCATGCATGCTGAGATTTCACATCTTGTCATGTGGGATTGGTTTCTATCTAAAAAAAATAAATTCAAGCTTAAAATGTGAATCAGACAAAACATTAATATGATCAAATGTTAATTAATATGATCAAATGTACACTGAGTATACCTTGGGTGTTGTCATGTTGAATCACCACTACTGTTACCAACTGAACATAACAGGGGTTCATGTGCACTTAGTTTTTCACATCATATTGACTTTATCCTTAATTAATAAATGGTAACATATTTGAAATGTTGGTGTCTGTTTTTCTATAACTGGCAAATACCCTGGAACTGCTGGAGGATGGATTGTTTTATTTTTGTTTTGTTTTTTAGTATGTAGCACATATTATGTGGGCCAAAAGTAGTTTCCCAAACTCCACCTGAAAATATGGGGATTTGAAAAAGGAGAAAACAGGGCTGCCCAGGGGAATAAGGCAGACGGTTCTACCTTTTGCTTATCCCTCAGGTCACTGGAACTCTGTCCGTACCTTTCTGCTTGAGGCAAAAGAGGATGATCCACCCTGGCACTTCGATAAGTCAACACTTTCCTCAGCTAGAACTTTTAGGGTATAAAAAGTGTTTACAACAACTATAATTGACTGGCGACCTGTGCAAGGTGTACAGTGCCTCTAAAGGCAACACCACTACCCAGCCTTGCTAGGATAAGCAATGTTGGATGGCTGGAAATTGACTGAGAGAATTGGGAGTAAACTACTTCTTTGCTGGAAAAGCAATGTAACATTTCCTAAGTAGTCTAATAACAGTGGAATCAGATTAAAGAAAGATCCAACAGGATTTAGAAAATATATATTTGTAAAACTGCTATCATGAGCAGAGCAGATTCTGAAACTAAACAAAAAAATAAGGATCTAATTTTGCAAAATAAATGTTCCAAAGTTGTTGCGAACCAAAGTTTCTGCAATGTAATGTGCGGCGCCCTTCAACATCGCTTTTGCATAAGTGTTTACAGAACAGCAAATGAAATCCTTGTGTGCTTTCCATTTATAAATAGTAAGTGAATGTTTCATTCTTTGATTAAATAAATTTCTCTTAAGTGTTACTCCAATAGCTAAAAATTTAATTTATACCAAGTGAGTCTTTCTCCCCCTGGGAATGTGGACTGGTACTGGACTGATTCTGAGCCTTCAAATGATTTTAACAGACATTTCGCATAACTTAGAAGTTGATGTAAAAATAATGTTTGTTTTAGCCACAAAATGGTTATGCTCAGCAGCAAACAACATATCCCCAACTACAGCATAGAGCAGTTCATCGATGTAGCAGCTATGTAGCCTGACGCAAAAACATTTTGCTGGACAATGTCAAACACTGAGAAGTTTTAATTATTATCAATAATTATCAAACGTTATCAAACATGGCGTTTTGAAGCCAAAAATACCTCAGAAATATACAGAACCAACCATGAAAATCACCTCATTTAAAGTTTAAACTCAGTTTCACACAAACACAAAGACCCTAACATAAATGTTTGGCTGTTGAACTGGACCTTTCAAAGTAATTTTCTATTAGCAGCTTTACAAACCTTTTACATTACATTACCAAGGTACATTTATCTTGGCTTTTTTTCTATTCTTTCTCTTTCTTTTCTCCCTCCCTGAAGGATAAGTCTTTTTTTGAGACATTGTTTTGCTTACTTAACTTCTGACCCGAGCTTTGGATGTCTGGATGCTCTGCACGTTGCATGGCAGCTCAAATTACGAAGCGTGTAATACCGCGGCCACCAGGGGGCCCCAAGAGCAATTTATTTGTTTTCTTTTTATCAATAAAATAATTTCTACATACATTATCAAATATATATAATTGTAAAAACAAATCATTTCATAGTGAAATTGTGTGTTTTTCATATTATAATGACATAAAAAATATTACTAAAAAAAATTTAAAAATCAGCTCCACAGAAGGGCCCCTTAGTGGCCCTGGGGCCCTAAGCCGCTGCTTAGTTTGCTATGCCTTGGGCCGTCCCTGCTGTAAGTGCAGGAGGAGGTCAGAGATTGAAGGCGTTAGTCTCTGGCAGGCAGCATTTTCCATTGTTGCACATTTCTGTACACAAATACCTTCTTTTGCCAAAAAGCCTTTAATCGTCCTGCCTCCTCGAGTGTGCAACAAAACACTCCAATGAACACATTAAAATATACTTTCCTGTGATTTTCCTGAACCTGAAAGAAAACCCTAGATTGTAAGCGTATGATTCATAGAGACACACAATAATTTTATCATAATCGCCTGCTGGAAACAAACACTCAAAGCCACAATAAGGGAAGGAAATTATACTTCATCCTGGAACTCTGTGCACACAGAAACATGTTTAATCTTTGTTTGGATTGATGAGATCAACTCTTTGGAAGCTCAGAGCTGACAATTACCTTCAGGTTTCTACCCAGTGAATGTGAAATATTCACTGGGTGAATATCCTGGCTGCCCTCTGGCATTTTCCCTGGCTGTCTCAATGCAGCGCAACAATGCAAAATAAGTTATTTAGAAGGTAAATCGTCAAATTAAGGGTTTCACTGCCTTTGTCAAAACATTACAACAGGTTGTTGTGGCTCTCTTCAACAGGCTTGGCTGTTTTGTATCTAAACAGCTTTGATGAAATACATGTACTTTTCACCTTTCATTACATCTTCATTCAAATGCTAAAAGAGGATTATCCATAATTCAAGAGTGATGTCACTGCACTTTGAAACAAAATTCTGTTTTCATTTTCATGAAGATAAACTCCCAAGAGAAACCTGACCTTGCTGCAGTGTATCTGGGGATGAGAAAAGTACTTAAGCTTTTAGATAGTCTTGTGTCAGATGCATTAAATGACGGCAGTGGAAGTAGCAATGCATGCTGGGACGGCAGTAATTATTCTCTGTTTTGGGGTGGTTTTCTGAGATTCATTAGTCTGTGGCTGCTTTTCACTTAGTGCAAACTTGCAGCTTGTAAAAGCAGCCAAGACAAAAGACAGGAGCTTCTTCCTCTCCTCGTATTGGTAAGATTTTAAAAGAGGTCCTCAGCTGAATAAAACTCATCCTTTATTCATTTTAAAATCTCTAAGCAGTGACAGCTGTTCCTTGAATGCCAGCCTCACTTTCATCCTCCTCACCAACCAATCAAAATGCAGAAAATTATTGCCATCATGGGAAGGAATAAAATGCAGTCCTGGACAAGGCAGGTACAATAGTCTTCCCATCCTCAACAGTAACCAAGCTGGTCTAATTAGAAGTGCAAAAACCATACTGCAAACAAACATCAGCAAATAAAATTACATTTTAGAGGCCTGTTGTTTGTTTTACAAATACAAGTTTGAAAGTCCAGTGAAAAACTGTTCCCTGTTTGGAGCTGCCGATGAAAGGGAGAATGAGAAGAGTAAAACCTGTCATATGATCTAATGAATATAAATATAAACCTCTTTGTGAACAACAGCAGCCACATCCTAAAAATGCAACAGATGAGTTGGGATTGTTTCCACCATTCTTCCGGATATGTGATGCTGCAGAAATGGATTTGTCCACCCAACCATGTGGTTTGTAAAGAGGCCAATTATGCTGTTTTCTTGTTTCTTTTTTCTGAATCTGTATTTCTTCTACCACAGTCCCGGTTTCACCTGTGGTTTTTAACTTGTGTCCAGGTGTTTTCTTAACTCAGACTGCAGGCCGCCTATCTCAACATGCTTTTGCACTGCTTCCTGAACAAAATACCACATCTCAACATGAAACAAGTTCAAGCTGTAGTGAGAGCCCATCATCTTATGTTGAAATGAAAACAAAATCCTTCACCAGTGATTCAGTCAACCCTACTTTACATTCACATTTGTCAATTTCTCTGCACCAATGCTGTAACACAGACAGGATATTTGGATGCAGAGATGTACAATAGATTTGGGATATCATTAAAATTCTCCAGTGGTTAAAGGAGATCTTGATTCGTGGAATGAAATCCTGCCCTGCGGCAACTCAAGCCGCCGGAGCTCCACTCAGAGCTGAGCAGGAAAATCAGACAACACAAAAACGATCAAATTGTGAGACTTTCCCTGCAGAGAATCCTCCTTTCTTTACTCTTAGTTGAGTCATGCATGTTGATTTGCTTAACTGACAATTGGACCTCTAGTGCCTGCAGAGAAATCAAGCATGGTTAGATGAATTATACAATAAATTAAAAAGATTTTGAATGAGTAACATTATGCTCTAGTTGATCAGATAGAAGCTAAGCTAAATGTGTGCAGCTAAACACTCTTTATTCTGTTCAAATATTTAACAACTTAATGGTAGGAAATATTAAATTTGCTTTCATAAACATGATTTACCTCCCTGAAGTAAATTAACTAATAGCTGAAATGGAAAAATATAGCTGAAAAAAGTCTCTGTAAATAATATATTTAAAGATAGTGAAGATAGAACTTGGGGCAGCGATGTGTGCAGCTCCTAATGGGGTCAAAGAATTTGCTGGCTCAAAGTTAAACTGTAAGATGATAAGGTCCCCTGTTTTTACTGAGCATTAGCTGCATTCCTGCAGCGACTTGCAACAGAAAAGAGCTTTTTGAACCCAATGTTGAGTGACTTTGTAGCATCTGTGATCCATCTGAAAAAAGATTATGCAGAAAGAAGAATGTTTGGTTGATCATTTATCTTTGATTTAGCATTTCCTGGCAATAAATGTTATTCCCCTGGAGAAAAAAAGCTTACTTGTCCTTAAATGGTGCCATATTTGAAAGGAAAACACACTGATGGGTTGAGCAGCAGAGTTGAGTATGTAAGCTGCATCCATGAAAAACCTGCTCACTTCAGAGCTGTCCATTTGCTAAATGAAACATTTAATTCGCAACAGGTTTGTTTCTTCAAACTGCAATCTAATCCAATAAACAAGAGTCAATAACAGAATAAGGTGTTTAGCCTTGGCAGAGAGGATATGGCTTGTTTGATGAGTGAAACCAGCAAGCACATTCTCCTTACAAATGCAGCCATTTTAAAAAATAAATAAACAGGCTTTGCGAGATGTATTGCCAAGAAGAACTGTAGCAACAAAGAAATAAACCACAAATAAGCTGTCAAGGTGTTTCCTAGCGGTACTTGTTAGAATTCTTTATGAGCAGGGCTGAACAAAAATGAGGACAGATGTTACTGGGATTAGGCCCAGATGACGAGGAGGGCCTGTAAAAAGACTTATGACTCCCAAACAGTACAAAGTACCGTAAAGTCAGCAGACGAGCAACTCTAGAAGCATCCACAAGACTACATGAAAGATCCTCAGTGATGACAAATAAAACGTTATGGAGGATTTATGACTTTTTTTCTTTTAAAACTTTGAATCAGTGGTTTTCTGTAACGCACTCTCCCATTTAATCTTCGTCTCCATCACCTTAGATCCATTATTATTGTAGGTCTCCTTACACTTGAATAATCAATTTGTTGTGTATGCCTGTGTGACCAGGAGGGGGGGGGTGATATTTTTTAAAGATGCACCAGAACGCAGACTAATAGACAATATTTTATTTAATTTCCTTAAAACACTTTTTTTAAAAACATTGCTTCAGGCCCACTACTTGGTCCCTGGAAGGAAAAGGGATCAGATGAAAAAAAGGACAATTTAAATTATTCCAAGAAATAAATGAACAAACAAAACATGCAATGCAAAAGAAAACAAATTAGTAAATTAAAACAAAAGAAGGCAAACAAACACAAAACTGTAAATGAAAACACTTCAAACGGTGGAACAAATTGTCCAATTTCAACGGCCTTTCAACAGGTCCAGAGGAGTCATGCCCCGCCCACTCAGCTTGTCCAAGCAGCAGCTACAGGTTTCATTCAGAGCGGCCCAAGCAAATACCGGCAAAACAAGACAGCAGAGCGTCCAAAGCGCTGCAACGCCAAAACAATCTGGTGCCTAAAACAGAAAACTCATTTAT
>CAEFZX010027187.1:0-130517 GCA_903066825.1 Alfaro cultratus
CGGTGCGCCTTATATATGAAAAAAGTTTTAAAATAGGCCATTTATTGAAGGTGCGCCTTATAATCCGGTGCGCCTTATAGTGCGGAAAATACGGTATATTTTATTCAAATTGTGATCTTTATCCATAGGACCTGTTTTGTCCCTCTTCTCAAGAATCACTGAATTATATTTTTTATTTAATTAACTGATGTGTTGTTGTTATTTCAATTCAGATCTCTCTTGGTAATTTATTAGTGTCATCTTACCTTGCAGAGATCGTTGGTGGTGTAGGAACTCCTTATGAAGGTGGAATCTTCTCCCTGGAGGTGAAGATCCCAGAAAGGTACTTTTCGGTCCTTCTGAACATTCATGAAACCGATGTAACGATTTAAATACAACAGGTCTGCTATTTATGTGCCTTAGGTATCCATTTGAACCTCCAAACATGCGCTTCTTGACCCCAATCTATCACCCAAATATTGACAACTCAGGACGAATCTGCCATGATGCTCTTAAACTCCCACCAAAGGTTGTGAAAAGTATACTGTTGTAATTTTTTTGCTGTCAACTATTTAAGCTTCTATTCTCAAATCAGATGCAATAATCTGCTGGGGTTTTTTTTTGTTTGTTTTTATTCAGGGTGCCTGGAAACCATCTCTAAATATCTCCACAGTCCTCACCTCAATCCAGCTTCTCATGGCTGAGCCCAATCCAGATGACCCACTAATGGCTGACATAGTGAGTCACATGCATTCTTATTTTTGTTTTCCTTTAGCCATATATATTACTATGTGTTTGAGCTGCTTCATTAAGGGTTTGAAGGAACTTAAAATATCTTTTTGGATATTGCCACTGCTCTTAATTGAAAGTCTTTTGATTCTTATTTTTTTAATGTTTATGTACTTTAAATCCAGTCATCAGAGTTCAAGTACAACAAATACCTCTTCACAGAGAAAGCCAAGAAATGGACACAGGAACATGCAATTCAGACAAACAAAGTAAGACATATTATCTCATTTTCTTCTATCTCTGTTGTGTGCTGTGTACATGAATAGGATGTTTTTTAGTTCCACAATACTTTTATTTTTGTTCCTCCTAATGCCAATTGTGTAGTAGTTCATCTGAACCACAAGGCTGTGCTGTGGATTCTAGATTGAACATAATCTACAGGATAATGCATCTTCTGCAATTTCAAGTCAAATTTCATTAAAAGGTTTTGGGGTATCCCTTATTTTGCTGTTCTGCTTCAAGCACGACAAAATACAAAAGATTTATTTATAGGATTTTATATTTATTGACATGTTGTGAGTCTTTTTGTAGATTTTTCAAAAAGAATTTCATTTGGGTATCTGTAGCTTTACTTGTTTTCTGTCTATTCCATATACTCTTGTTAGAAAAAGTTAGATTATTTTTGCTGAGGAGCTGTTTGTGTCACAAACCAAGTTGTCACACTTATTCCCACAGCAGTATCACCTCAATATTGCACATAGTGAATGGATTTACTAAAATTATAATTAACTTTTGAACCCATATTTGAGATCTTTAGGATATACTGTAGTTAGCTTGCAGCATCTTTTCCATCGCTTCTTTCTTCCCAGAATTCCCACACGATTTTACCAATAGCTTTGTGGGTTCAACTAATGTAACAATGCATCTGAATAACCTGGAAAAAATGTGTTGCTGTGTTAGACTATTATTGGCAACAGACTGAAATTTATATATTTTTTTTACTGTGTTGCATCTTCAAGCACCAGTTTCAAATCTTGAGTATGTTGTAATTTGTACTAATTTTGTTCTGAATTTATAGTCTACAGAATATCATAAACTTGTAGAGTTTTTCGAAAAATTTAAATAGTTTTTTTGTACCCGTGATCAGGGACTTGTGGAAGACAACAAAGAACATCAGAAATTATCTCAGAAACGGGATGCACTCTTTTCCCAGCAGGAGGCAGAAGAACCGCTGAAGAGACCTCGCCTGTAGTTTTCTTCATGCTGTTGTTGGAGCTATCTGATCTTGCTTAGCATAGCATATACATCCTTTCTTTTTTGTTTTTCTTGTTCTAATGTGTTGCTTATATGTTGAATAGATACATTTCATAAACTGTATCTTTGTAAGTTAGCTGTGTGTGTCTGTGTATAATAAAGCTTTGAGGATCTATGTTATACACTTTCTGGACATTGTGTATTATTTGGGTGTTTTTTGTATCATAAGCAGAGAGGTTCAAGTTTACACAGTTTTTGATCATAATTTTATTCTAACATACGTTTAAAAGACATATAAAGTATGTACAACCAAAGTGGTACAAGTTTTTATTTTGTACAAACTAAAATTTTTATTTCTCAATGTATAAAATTATATATTTGCTGTTTATAAAAAGGAGACAAACATCAATAAGGCTGTAGTGAGTCAATACCATAGTTCAGAGGTAGTTACATTGTATGTATATAAAGATCGCTTTCCTACTCTAAGGTTGGCAGAAATACAGCTATGTCCCATTCAAACCATAAGACTGCTTAACTCTTGTTTGACAAAGTTGCATGTTTTTGAGCATAACTATGTAAACCATATAAAAATACATGTGCAACCCAGATCATTTTCGCATTATTTTCCACTTAAAGAATATTTCATAAAAATTGTTCTATTACACAGCTGTAATGTTTTATATACCCCTTTTTTGGAACAAAACAACTTAATGCTATGATAGAATTGTATTTAAAAACAAAACTCCACTTAAATGCTATTAAACAATATGCAACTTCTGAGCTGCATACCTCATCACATTTCAGTATAAACATTTATTCCCTCAGAGTAGACCATTAATTTGTTTGTAGCTTTGATTCTCAATGTGATTAACAGCTTTTTTTCTCTTTTTTTTTTCTGCATTGCATTGTTTATTCAGCTCCTTGTTTGACTCGGTCCGCTGGATAGTCTCCAAAATTGTCCTTCAGTTCAACAGTACTGGCAAAAGAAGAAACTTTCCATCCTGCTCTCTGGTCAGAAAGACTGTTCGCTTGTCAACCTCTCTTTATTAGTCAACATCTTTTGTTGACTCATTCTCAAGAGTTTATAGATAGGTAGCCCAGAAATGCTGCGGTCCTTGAATCTTCAAATTTTTTCCCCTATATTTTTAAACATGTGTTTTAGGGGCTCATTTATATAAGGTGAGTCATTGTAGCACAGTACAGAAGGAAAAATGGTAAGAATCGCATCTTGATCCAAACTCCCCATGCTTCCTCATTCTGTCACCCTCTCCCTCCCTTTGGCTGTCGCGGTTGATACTTTGCAAGGGATGAGGTGAACGGAGGATGTAGAGGAGCATTGAGAAAACCTTGTTGTTTCTCGTCCAGGTTGGGGAGAAGACCCTTCCCTGTACGTGGCATCGGCATCAGTCAGTGACACCTGTGTTGAAGAATCCGAGCAGGAGCTCTTTTCTGTGTCGACAGAAACTAGCGAGTCCAAGGTGCGGTCGCGGCGCAGCTGTGGGCGAGTTTTGGGGCGAGACCAGGAGAACAACTGAGAGTGATCTCTTGTGAAAAGAAGAAAGAGCAGAGGGTTGAGGCAAGCGGGCAGGGGCTGTAACAGAAGGAGGACTGATTTTAGAACCTCTTCCCCCAAAGAAAGAAGACCCAGAAGAGAACAAAGTGATAGGAAAGCTACCGGTATGTAGAGAAGGCCATTAGTAAAGATAAGCCAGGCAACATGTTTGATCATGGCACAGTCCCACAACCCCTCACACTCTCCTCGAAGTAGCTCCCAATACAGGCGGATATATGAACCTGTGACAATAAGCAAGCAAATGGTGTTCATCATTATGAGTGCCAAGGGGAAGCCCAGGGAGGATGGCAAGCGAGAAGATTGAGTAGGCAGTGGTGACGGAAGGCAGAAAGGTGAAGAACCATACTCCCCCACTCCAACTAGCGGGAGTGAAGCAATTGTGAGGCAGAGGGTGAGACAGAAATATGCGCATGTGCGTACACTGCTAAGGGATGGTGATTTCCCATAGGCACGGGCACATGTCACGCTTGCACCACACTGCACTGCTGCCAGAGTCAGCAGCAGCACGCTTGCCTCAGATGCAAACACCCAAACCCATCCTGTCGCTTGACAACCAGGTCCGCCCTCCCAGCGGGCTCCATGGTCATTGAATTCTCCAAGGGTCAGAGCATCCACAAGGACCAGTGTGCATGTACATACACCCATCAGCAGGTTAGAGGCACCCATACAGGCCACAATAAAGCGGAGTGGTGACAGGCTGCTTGGTGATCCAAAGAGAGACAGGAACAGAATGGCGTTTCCCAGCAAAGACACCAGGGAGATGGACCACAAGCCAATGCGGACTAGCCAGCTGCCCAGGAGGGAGTCACAGGGACGGAACGGACCTGCAACATAACAGAGACAAAACTGTTGTCAATACTTGTCACAGCAAATTTAAAGCTTTGTCATATCAAATCTGTGACTTCACCTACCAGGTACGGGGGTGCATTGGACACTGGTCTGTAACTTGGATTCTTCTATTTCCAACTGAAACTCCTCCAGATCAGGGTCATCTAGAAGATAGCATTGTTTATATATATCCAAGGATTGAAGTTCTTTGCATTGTGTGTGGATATTAAGTGGCCTATTGTTTGTATTGTTATTTTTTCAGTGAGGTAACTGGTACTCATAAAATTTAATTGTCAGTGTCTATTTTTTATCATTTATGGTGCAACAAAACTCAATTACACAGATATCAGGGTTTAACAGCTCTTTGTCATAGTTACAGAATTTGTACACTCAGTAATATAATTTTAGTTTTTATGATTTTGATCATGTTGTTAATCACCAAGGTTTGTCATTTTTGTTAAGCAATTGAACTTAATGTGGTTGTGTGTGGATTGTAGTCTTACAGTTAGTGTCTGCATGGACTGGGTACATGGCCACCGTCCTCTTGTGAAGGTCTTCATTTGTGTTGCTCAGCTCTGTGTCCCACTGGGTGTTGGGCTTGTAGGTGTTACATGATGCATACACACAGCACTGGTAGGCATAAGGCATCTCTATCACCCTGTTGCAAATGGGAACAATATTAATCATTATAACGAAGAAGATTCCATGGCAGGTGGTATTTAGGCAAAGTACGACCTTTGAGGTTCAAACCATAATGCTTTTGGTTTGACCCTTGACATTATGGCTTTTAGGTGCCACTCAGACATTCAAAAAAATTAGCATAAAGAGTTGACTTTGTAATTCAAATGTATTTTTATTGACTAAGTTGAATTCAGAAATGCTTTGCAGCAGTACTTTGTATTTTGCTGGTTGTGTACAGCATGTCCACCTGAATTTTTGAACTGGCTTTGTTAAGCAAAGACGTATTTTTAGCATAGGCCATATTCTGATAGATGATATTTTTGTACATTACCTCATTTGTGGGAAGTGATCAGGACTGAAGGCCTCATATAATTCTTTGTTCCCCCTCAGTTTGAGATGAGTGAGGCCTCCTAAACCTGCAACTGGTACAGAGCTGAGGCGGTTCTCAGTCAGGTCCCTATGGTTAAAAAAAAAAAAATTAAGTAAAATGTTGTGCATGTGAAGTCTTTAGAGTAAAAGGAAAAAAGTTTAGTCTCTTTGATACTTTAACCTGTTCAGACATGCTATCAGATTATCTCTGGATAGTACCTACTATCAGATTAGATAAACAAACTTCAGTCTTCACTCAAAGTATGCATTTTTAAGTTGGCATGACTTGAAATGAGATTGTTGGCTACAATGTGTTAAGGATAAAAATGTTGTGTTAACCCGTAGTGATTATGCCCACATTTCTGACATACTGATATATTCTGATACACAACCTTGTCACCCATTTTAAGTGGGAAAGGGACTACTAAAGAATCAGATAAACTGTAGGACAGGCTAAGTGAGAGATGTGTATCTGTTTTTTGCTCACAGTTTGATCAAAGAATGAAGTGAGGTGAAGGCATCTGGGTGGATCCACTCAATCATGTTCCAGCTTAGATCACTGTGAGAGAAAAACAATAAAGTGAACTCAATGCAGTTATTGGAGTTACAGTTATGCTAATCATTCAGGCTTCCTACGTAGTATTACAAAGTATGAAATTTGGATATGAAAACTGTTTAGGAACTTTGTAGTCTGACCCTTTCGGTGTCAGTATTAGGAAATATAAAATACACATTTTGACGTGACCAATGCTTTTTCATCTTTCACTAGTCATATTTTTATCTCTCAAATTCATTAAGAAAGTTATTTCTTCTCTTTAATGTTTCCGTTTCATACTTCTAATATTTTAAAGAGGTAAACCCAATTGGTATTTCTGAAATAGCCATGAAAAGCTCCTGTACATGTATCATTTGCTATTTTCACTGGCATGTTGTAAGTCAAAATATTGTATTCACAACTGGACTTCATTTATCTATCACTTTTCAAATATTACTGGCCTGTCGAAGTACTTTACATTAAAAGCCACATTCACAAAATGGCATAATTGAATACACTGCATACTAACTATCTTCAAATATCCACAAATACTCTGAAACAATTTGGGGCAGTTTGGAGTTACTGCCAAAATTCAAACATATGAACTAGATCTTCTGGCCATAAAACATTTTCACATCATGTCAATACTGACCCACTCTAATGTACACAACAAATTTCAACAGAACTAATGTAAGACGAAGAGAGAAAAGAAAAACAGATCAAGAATCAACTCACAGTGCTCTAAGAGAGGTGAGCTGCTGAAAGGTGCTTGACTCTATTCTTCTGACTTGATTATGCTGCAGTCCACTGTTGTACACAAAGATACAGACGCTTTCATGCAGTGACGTAAATAAAATGTACACAAGTTGAATAAAAAATTCTGACACATAGGTCCATAGAATGGCATAAATGGTAATTGTACGCACATTGTAAAATAAACATTTGTAACAAGTTAGAATTGTTTAAAAGAGAAAAGGAAAACTGCTGCAAAAACAACCTAAAATATCGATTAGTTTAGATATAATCACGTTTAACTGAATACAAAACCTACAATTTAGTAGATTACAAAAAACATGCCTTCTGTTTATGGAATTCAAAACGTTTTAATGTGTTGAGTTGGCTTTTCTATAGTTGTCTATACAAGAATGTTTGCATTTTCAAGGACATAATTTCCAAACAGCTTTTTTTTTAGTGAGGGAAAAGTATAAGAATCGTCTATGAGCCAACTGACCAGCAGTGTTCAGTAATAGATGGGGGAGGGGCAGTGCTGCCTTATTTTATGCTTCATACACGTGGAAAAAACTTAAGCCTCTCTGGCAACTTATTGGGTATACTTTGAACTCTTTGAAACTTTAGCAGTTTTAAAAATGTAATTGTTCAAAATGTACAACCACCTTGTTCCCGGTATCCGGCCCATCCCTGTATGTAAACAGTAATTTAGAAAGAGAAAATTACTCACATCTCTTGAAGTGCAGAGCAGTGGTAAAAACTGGGAAGATCCTCTATCTGGTTGTATGACAGCTCTCTACAACAGCACATAGAAATAATGCATTTAAAAAAAAATCACATGCATTGTTAGACATTGAGAAATTCATGACCAGCTGTAAATTTATTGTGTGGGAAATTATGGGCTGACAGGAAAACTTGGGTGTCAGTTCTGTGAGCAGGGCTATGCTGCAGAACAATACACATTAGTTTTTTTTACACATGTATTTATTCTTTTGCTATTTCATGAGGTGAATTTGAGGGATAGCTTTAGGACACAGCTCTCTTGATTTGGTTTTTCTATAATTTTTTAAGTTTTATTCACCCTGTTCATGTGTGTGCATGTCTATATGTGTGCACTCACAGCACTCTGAGATGAGGCAGCTGCTCACATAGGTCCAGGGGAAGAGCTGAGAGACCAGCCCGAGTCAATGTCCTATAGAGAAAAACAAAATGTATTGTTGGAGAGCAAGTGAATGAAATGATCCCAGAATCTCATCAGTCTAACTTAGGTGTTCAGGCAATTGGCTTGGTTTGACAAACCTTTAAATATTACTTTGTGTGTTTAATACTTACAAAATCTCAAGGCTGGTTGTTCCTTTCAAATCCGGAAACTCTTGAATTTGGGTTGCCCCATTCAAGGAACTGATGCCAAGCAAAAAGAAAAAGAACAAAAACCTAAACAATTGCTTTTTTCCCCTCTCTTCTCCTCTTATGCTCACACACACAAGCACAAACGCAGAACCTGTCTAACAGCTCATTGCAGCCATCAAGCTATTCCTCCAACATCAACACGGGCTGTTTTGGCCCTCTCACCAGACATCATAAGTCACACTATTCAACATGTTCTTACAGCACACTCTCTCTTACCACATCAGCACACGGCACAGCAATACAGTAACACAACATCATTCAGTAGGCCATTACACATGTCCGTTGAGCTCTGGCTGTAATGGGTAGAGGATGATTTAAACAGTGTTTGCGCTAACTCACTGGAATGGCTTTTATTGACCACATACTTACAGTGTGTGCAGCTTTGGTAAGAATTGGAAAGCAGATTTCCCCACAAACTGGATTGGGTTCTCATAAAAGTGACTGCAAAAAAAAGAGGAAAAAATACAGTCGGGACCAGATATTTAAATATGCTATATAAAACAACACAACCATTTTTTCTCTTTGCACAATATTAAATTACATTTCTGCTTTATGTCAGTGTGGATGACCAAAATAATTTCTGTTCTGCTTATAGCTAGATTGTCTGTACATTTAGGGTCATTGTTTAAAAGCACAGAGAAAACCGTTTGTGCTTTTAAGTTAATTTAGACTTTGACATCCTGACTGATTTATTGAGACGTTGCTTCAATATTTGCACACAATATTCTTTTCTCATGCAGAAACCCTTTCTGCAGCCAAACATCTTCACAAAATGATACTATCACTGCCATACTTCATAGATAAAATGCTGGTATCAGGCTTTTTGGCTTCTCTCTTTTTCCTATAATTGCAACAATAGTCTTTATGGCCGAACACTTTGATGTTAGTTCTGTCAAACCACAGGACAATTCTGCCCAATGTAAATTCGTAATCGGAGTACATTTGCAAAATGTAATCTGCCTTTTTGTGTTGCTACTGGAGTCAATCCATCTTCCTCTCTAAGTGACCTTTCAGCCCATGCAAGTAGGGGAGTCATTTTATTTAGCTGTAGTTAATGATGCTTTCCTTCCAACTTTAACTAGCATCTTTAAAAGATCTTCTGTTTTTCTTTGGGGACTGACTTATACATTTTACAGCAAACCCTATTCATGTCTGGGACAAAGAGCATACTGACCCTCCTAAGGAGTATGATAGTTGAACATTTCCATGGTGTTTATACTGGCGAACGATGGTTTAAACACATGAACTTAATAACGCTCGGGTTCTAAAGAAATCTATTTCTCATTATTATGCCATTTAGTAAAAAGGAAAATCCTCTTGGTAATCCTAACTGAGCTAAATCAGAAACGATTTAATCCTATTTTATCTCAGACACTGAGAAGGGAAGATGTTCCTTTTTAAATCCATTGTATGTAAATCTTTGGTTTCAACTGTATGTAGACACATTCTGTATAATCTGCTTTGAATGAGCTGCGTTGTAAGTGATGTTGACATTCAATTCTAGTTGTGTTTATTTGATATGTTCAAGTTGTAGCATTGTAATTAAGCATGAAACTCACATGGTTTGGAGCTGAGGGTTTCCCACAAAGGCTCTCTCAGGGATCGCTTTGATGTTGTTGTTATGGAAGCCTCTGAACATGCAAAAACATCCTGTTAGTTATTCTCTCAATCAATATGTTTTGCATTTCGGGCCGTTTGCAGGAGCGACATTGTGTTTGTGAGTGAGAGTGTGAGTCATGTGGCCCTTGCATTGCACCTGCCGTTGCACAGCTGAAGAACATTTTTGGATACATGAGACGTAAACACACAACACATACGCTGTATCTGTGACACATATGCACGCTGCGAAACATCTGCTGAAGCCGAGGAAAAAACATGGTTTGTGCGTGTGCATCTGTGTGTATGTGCAGGGCGAGTGGCTGCGTGGGTGTGTAGCCAGCACCTGCTTGGGGCGAGAGAGATTGTATCCGAGTGCCACATTAAAATCACTTAACAGGATTACTCGGGATAACACAACCACGATAGTCATGCCGGGCAGGTGTGTTTTCGTGTGTGTGCGTGCGCACGGGTACTCACAGTTCCTGAAGTTTGCTCAGTGTCCTGATTGCCATAGGGAACTGCTGTAGATCATTGTAATTTAAATCCCTGCAAGTCAAATAAACAGTCATGCTT
Source organism: Alfaro cultratus (assembly GCA_903066825.1). Lineage (NCBI taxonomy): Eukaryota > Metazoa > Chordata > Actinopteri > Cyprinodontiformes > Poeciliidae > Alfaro > Alfaro cultratus. The sequence goes on from CAEFZX010027187.1 coordinate 10,260, forward strand.
AAATAATATCTAAAGTCATTATGTCCGATTTTGCCCCTACATTGCATCAACATTTCATAATGACATTCTCCCTCAATAGCACAGTGGAGCCAGTCCATTCCAAAAAAAAAAAAAAAAAACAGGGACAAGTTAATCACACCAGAAACAATCTAAATGAGAAATTAATGTCGATGTGTTTGCACATGAAATCAGTCTCATTAGTGTGGTTTTTGTGCAGCAAAGTTAGACAACCTTTTAAAAGTAATTTTTTTTACTTAAATTAGAATCACTTTTGGCAAAGTGTCCGGCCGATTTAAAGGAGACACACTTTGCTTTTTCAACAAGCCACTGAGATTTTCTGCGGTCTTTATGCAATGCCTACCATGATGCAAGAATGAGAAAGTACTGGAGATCTCATTTTATAATTGCCTTTTGCACAGAGGTGCTGGTTTTACATGGTAAGGGCTAGCTGCTCACTTTTAACTGCACCATCTTACTGCATTTGTTCTCCTAATCTTTGTAGTTAGTGTTAAAGAAAGTAAGTCTATATACTTTGGCTTTTTGACATTATTCTTTGCAAATCTAAATGGCTCTCTGAAAGACACATTTTCAGACAAAAGTAACTCCAAGCAAAGAAACGTTATGGATTTTAATATCGTGCACACTGAGATTGCAATAATGGTATATTTGTTAGCCAATCTGCAACACATCCCAGTTCTTATGAGCGTCCTCTAAGTCATATTGACCATCTTAATTTTTCAACAGACCCCGTCCAAATGTGGATCCACAGTAGAAGTACTAACAGCATCATTTATTGCCTCTAGTGATATTCCTGATTGTGTGTATGAGTAGAGTTGCATATGTGTACACTTGTACTGTATGCCATCACAGCTGTACACTTACATAATGTCTTTAAAGTTTCCCATTCTCTACCAAATTAAGTGCTGGACTTTTATACACACAAATGCTATTAAGCCGTCTAAATCGGTTGAGAAATAATTGCTCTTTTGTCCGGTTTGCATATGCCGTTGTGTTTTCTAGAAGTTCACTGGACAGCTCCTCATGGTAATGATTTATATATACATTCAAGGGTTGATGTAGGTTGTGGTAATGCATATATCTCATAAAGAAAGCCGCTGCAAGAGATTAACCCCTCATACTAGCACAATCTCCACGTCAGTGACACCTGTCATCTTACCGCGCCGAACCATCTGTCTCTACCACCCTGTGATAGCCCAATCACTTTAACACACACTATTATTGTCCAAAAGGCCCTGACTCTTTTTCACTTTCTCTGGTTTCCCTTCATCCTCTGCAGAGTTTCCCAGCATGCATTATGGCTTTCAACATGAGCATAAAGTGAGCCATACGTTTATGATTGCACAGGCAAAGGTACTTGAATGTATTCGCACATATGCTCGCTGGCCCACACACATTCTCGTAAAGACATAATGCATAATTTTTTTACACTTCAACAGGTTGTTAAAGCAGCATGCCAAAAACTGTGTTTTCATCAGACCACCATGAATTTTGCACGAGGCTTCTCACACTTTCTTTCACTGTGTCAGTTTTCTGTGGTCTCCATATTGGCATGTGGTTAGGATTAGGTTATTGAGACTATGGCACATCCTCCAGGAAAACTCTGCTGGAGCCACGCTGTGCTGTTCTTGACCTTACTGCCTAGCAATTACTAAACATAACACAGTGGATTCCATTGACAATGCTTCAAGGTAATCAAAGTGGATCTTTTCATCTTTGCATTCCTATTCAATTGTCGCTTGTGGTTTTGTGAATTGCTCGAGCACCTGCTGAAATTACCAGTACATTAATCATTATGGCTTCATAATTTAGAGCTGCAGTGCAAACTTTTTGGCACACGTTACATATGATTTATAAAAACACATCTCAAGGCTTTCTTCATAACACCCAGCACAATTATGTGTGTAAAATATGAGGAAAAACTGCATACAGTATGATAAATTATGGCTTTTAATTGCATTCGCTTTCTGAGGTATTATATTCTAAATTCAGAGATACTCACAGTGTCTCCAGACTCTGTAAACCTTCAAAACATCTTGAACCCATGCTCTGTATGTGGTTGTTGTGGAGATGCCTGGGAAAAGTCCATAAAGATTCATGTTATAAGGGGAACAAAAATGGCCAATTAGTTTGCCTGTTAACACTCGGGAGAGACGCAGAATAGTAAATAAGTATTTCTAGTTCAATTTATTTCTAATGAGGCTATTGATCTAAAATTTACACCAGATGTATGCAACAACCAAGGCAATTGGCACATCCAAAGAAATTAACACCACAAATTGCTCCATGAAGTAAGTTCTGTGCAATAAACTGGCGACAAGTTATGATGAAAAGCTGCATTAAAAATAAAAGTAAAAAGACAAAGCTTAAAAAAATAACTGAAGAAAGGAATTCTGCTCTTTTTAGGTGCAAAATATTGTTAACTTTTAGTTCTTATTGATAAACTATAAAAAGGTTTAATGGCGATGATCATTGAGCACCACTGTAAACATGGTGATGGATGTTTGGCTTTGAAGAAATGGAGAATTCTTAGAACTAGCTTTCACTATGTTTAGCTTGGATAATAAGGCGGACTGGGTTCATGTTGTAGTATGACAACATCAGCATGCTACATAATAAAAATATTTTCATTACCAAAGCATTGCACGTTATCATTATGGGTAAAAGCAAAGACCTCTAATGGCATTTGCAAACTTTATGCACAAAATACTAATGCCATTGGTTACACACACATTTTTAGAATTTTGGATTATTCCTGTGAACACCACTGCAGCCTTAATCCAGAAGGAGAAAGAATATTATTCCATAATGAAACAGCCATCTCCAGGTGCTTCGCACAATATTTCTGACTGAGGAGTCAAAAGAATAATCGGATCAGTTCTGCAAGAGCCTAGAATCTCTTGCCGAGTGATTAAAAAAAGACCTGGGATTAACTAGAACAGTGTTTTCATGGAAACAGTAAGTAATGCATTCAACCACAATGGCATCTATGAACATTCACTGCACAAGAGTCCACTACAGAAATAAACACGTTGAAACTTGTTTAAAGTTTTCAGCAAAATATTTAGACATATCAAATACTGGCAAAATACAGTCTGATCAAATGAAACCAAAGCTGATCTGCTGGGATGTTATTGCACACACCCGGTTTGAAGCAGAAGAAACACTGCAGACCACCCCAAAAACACCATACCAACAATATTTGTAAGTGGGAACATCATGGTGTGGGGTTGTTTTTCAGCAAATGCTAGTGGCAGACTTCAGTTAATTAAGAGAAGATTAAAATGAACTGGGACACTCTTGATGAAAATATGAAGATGAAACAGGGGTAGATTTTTCTGTAAAATTATTCCAAACAGTCAGGGAAACCTTCAACTTGTTTCATAGATAGAAAATAAAGCTATTTTAATGACCAGGTCAGTCCCGTAACTTGAATTCATTTAAATTTAAAGAACTGAAGATTAGAGTAAATGGAAAAGACCTCTACAATCTAGAACACATTTTATGTGGAATGATGGGTCAAAATTACATCTGCAGTAATTTCTCCATTTCCTCCACTCACATATGTCATTTAAAAAAGTATTTTTTCCCATATTTTATTTTTTTCCAATTTTAGTATGTTTTCAGTACTTATTTCCTGTTCCATTCCACTTTATCGCACATAATTTTATTTATGGACTTGTGTGGACTTGTTACTGAAATCTGGTGTAGATTTCATGTAAAGATGGCCTCTGAATATGCATTCACTGAAAGAGACATTGACATGTTTATCATTTCTGCTGTAAAAAGGCACAAATCAAGATGTCACTTACAGCACCACAAGGCCAGAGAGGTTGGTAAACGCATAATCAGGTATGTGGGTGATCTGGTTGAGGGCCAGCGTCATTGCCTGCAAAGAGGACAGGGAGTCCAAGGCCATCACTGGTATTTCTGTTAGGGAGTTGTCGTCCAACCACAGGTGTCTCAAAGAGCGAACGCCTTTGAAGGCCTCAGATGGAACACTGCTCAGGAGGTTGGCATCAAGACGCCTGCGGGACGAAAAGCATAATAATTACTTAAGTTGTGTGTTTTTGTGTGAATACCTTTGTATATTTGTGGTTATGCGTCATGGTGCTAGACACTTGAGATTATGGGAATGGTATTATAAGGATTACAGTCCCTTTATTTCCTCTCTTTCATCTTTGCTGCAACCTCTTTAGAGTGCCTCATTGTGATTTATTCCCCTGCAAAATAAGCTATGTCGACCTTCACCAGTACAGACAAGTATCAAATGCAAGATGAGAAAAACACAAACATGTAGGAATGACTACACTGAGCCTGTTTTCCCTGTTCTCGAGTTATTTATGTTGTATAAAGATTTCTTCGATTCATGTTTGGAAAAAGGGAAAGGCCATTAAAGGCGTCCTCAGCCTTTCTTCCTGTCGGCATTCTTTCCATCAGAATCTCAGTTACTATCGGGACTGACGGTGCTCTATCAAACACCACAAACACATTTTCTTTCATCTGCAGAAGTTATGACCGTGAACACTTTTATGTCTTGAACCATAGAAAACCTAAAATATGCTTGTCCTCTTTATCCTTTAATATCCTATACCCAGAGGCAAAGAGTCTGGATACACACATCCCGGGTAAATACGCACATGGATACACACTGTCGATAGTGATGAATGATCCCCTTAAGGCAGGGTTGACAAGCTGAGACCACTTCCTTTTACTATTCTTTTTTCTCTGGCCCTTCACATTCATTCATTAATCTCTCTTTGCTCCCTCTGGCCCCTCTCCATTCATTTTCAACATCAACGCTGATCCATTCCCAGCTTTTGTGAACTCTTGAATCTCTCTCGTTAGCTCTTTTCCATCTTTCAAACATCCTTGCTTATCAGTCTTTCACTGAGCGCCTTTGATTCCCTTGTTCCTCATCCTCATCAACCCTCTGAGGCTACACCAAGAAAAAGCATCATCAAAGTAAAATGTGAACTTGAACTCTGGACCTTTCTCTGCAGAAAGATTTTCCATCAAGGGGAGCAACTGTACACACTGGCAGATGCTTAAGTCGAAAGGCCCATGGAACATACATATATGTGTACACACACAGCTTCATGGCATTGGGTTATGTTTTAAGTGTTGTTAAAAAAATATTTGTCCTCTTACTTCTGTTTTTGTTTGTAGCACCTAAATACTTCAGATCATTACATCGACTTTATCCTGAGAAAATGGTAAATCCTCTTCAAACTAACCAGGCCTTCTAAGAATAATGATCATATAGAGTTATTTAGGATTTGTACCACACCTGGCAAACATTGGCAAACATTTGCAATAACTAGCATTCAGTCTCTCTGAAGTTATTTTACAATGTCTTCCCAATCCTTTTAGCAGGATTGTTTGAGTTCAGCTACATTGGGTGTTTCAGAACATGGATGACCTGTTTAAGTCTATGCCACAAAATCGCAATAAGATTTAAATCCCAATTTTGACAAGGTCTCTCCATCCATCCACTGTCTATAGTACAGCAGGTATAGTACATGTACTATCCTCAAAGGGTCACAGGGGAGCAGGTGCATATCTCCAGCAGTCATCGGGTAAAAGGCACCCTGTCCAGACCGTCAAAGGGAACCACCGAGATAGACATTACAAACAACTGCACACACGCTCCTCTAAGGGCAATTTAGACTGATAAACATGAAACATGTTTCCTGAGTGTCAGTTTCAGTGGTGTTTTTCTCAGAAGTTTGAGAAAAAAACACAAACTGCATGCAGCCAAATGCAGGCACGTGCAGGGGGAGAGGGGCGAAGGGGGCTTGAGCCCCTGTCCCTTTTATCCTTGATGACCTAGTACCTTTTTTGAGTTTTGTTTTTTTTTTAAGTTTTTTGCAATTTATATTTTTAATCTGTATGTCAGAAGGCCTGCTTGTGCCCATCAGCAATAATATTTAGCTAAATATAATAATTTAGCAAAATAAACTAGTCTGGCTGCCCTCAGTCTAGTGATTCTCAGTTTCTCTGCCACCATGTTGTTCAGACACCGGGTCCATGGTGAGGAGGAGGGGAGCGGATCTGTGCCCTCTAACAATCAAATTATGGGCAAGAATATTTTTTCATACACTGGTTTGTAAATAAAAACGTATGGTTGATGTTGACGTTAGAAAAACTGTTTCTATTTATATTTTCGTAATTGTCCTTGCAATAGTGGGAAAAACCCGCCTGGCCCCTAAACACAGAAATGCTTCGGCTGCAGAGAAAACTGATGACTTTGACTTAATCAGGCTGCTAAATGCACAGTTTGCTACAGGCAGTCTGAGTTGGTCCCACCGACTGATATAAAGAATGTTTGTCTTTATATCAGACATCCTGATATAAGACACAGTACTGCAACTGTCACTGCAAGTCGCGACCTCAAAGCCCCGGTACCACCCGGTACCACCCGGTACCACCCGGTACCACCCGGTACCACCCGGTACCACCCGGTACCACCCGGTACCACCTGCTGACTGTTCGCTCTGCTTCTCCTTAACGTTACTACCAGGCGGGTTAAAGCCACTGCTGACAGGATCTGGGCTGGAGGTGAGTGGCTGTAAATAGAAGTTATTGCAGAAGCTCAAGTGTTAAAGGAAGATTCGGCCCAGAGCAATTAGAGTTCACAAAATAAAACATCAGCAAAAATACTGTAGCAATAATTAGAACCGCAGCATAAAGCCAAACATGCCACAATTAAATGAACCAAAATGTCCCCATTTTAGGGGCCACCGGGGGATTCCAGGTAGATTCCAGGTAGATTCCAGAGATGAGCATCACAGCGGCTGTTCATGCAGGGCCGGCCCAAGGTAATATGGGGCCAAAACCTTCCCGAAATGCTTACTAAGAACCTCAGCATCACTAACATGTTTAAATATAAATAAGGTGAAGTCTGTGAGAGGGAGACCAGGTTTACTGGCCGAGTTTAAAATCTATCACTGATTATTGGTTGTTTGCTGTAATGTATTTGTGAACAAACCCAATTCAAACACAAACATTGCACCATATAGTAGCCATGGTAACACAACAATCAAACTATCAAGATGATCCTTTAAACTTTTACAAAGTAAACTTCCTAATTAAATCCTAAATGTATTTTTTTTTCTCAGCTGAATGCATTAAATGAAATTTAATAACATTGTCATTCTCTATAAATGAATGCTACAGGTTTAGATCTATGGTCTGTGTTACAATTAAACCATTTCTAGGGGCCCCTGAATGTCAGGAGGGCCCCTACCAGCAGTTTCTGAGTTTCCTTTGCCTTGATATCCCAGTCTTGCAATTCTAGATCTCAGAGGAGCTAATAACAAAAAATTATATAGTTAACCCCTTTGAGCTTTTCAGATCTATAAATCAGTCTGCAGCCAAGTTGTTCTAGAGGTTAAATAGATATTATTAGGGCTTAATTAGTAAAATGGCAGCAAATTTGCTTATTTCATAACTTCATAACCAACTGCTTTTTTGCTCTTAAAAATAATATAATTGGTTAAAACATGCCTTTCGTACAGTCCTAAAGATCATCCATGTGCCTACGCTTTAGAAGGGAACTTGTTTGTCCCTGAACAAAATCAAAGGGTGAAAACTATTGAAAACTCTTCAAATTCCCATCCATTTCTATGGAGCAAAATACTAAACAATCCTTTTGGTAGAATGTTCAGGTCTTTACAGGATCAAGACAAATAGGGAATGTTCCACTGAACCCAATAAAGCAGACTATTTCCTGCCCATCACATCAAAGTCTAACCGACATCTATAGGAATGAGGAGCAGGCAGAAAAAGAAAAGGATCTCTTAAAATACCCCAGAGATCTGGGAACCTGCTTGAGTTTGTTCAATTCTCCAGATGGCTAAGCTTTTATGCAATAAGGGAGTTGGAGGACCACATTGTTAAAGTCAGTGTTTTGAGTCAAATCTCTAAAAAACAGGCTTGGGCTGATTTACAACCATTTGTGAAGATCATCAGTGGTGATTACGCTTCTTAACCAGCGGGTTGAGGCCCAAAACACATGTGTCAGCTTGTGACGGGCACCAAACTCAACAACAACACTGCATCCTGTTTCAAATGGTGAGAGAAAAACTTTGAATCAGTTCCTGCACTTAGAGGGATTTTTGCTGAGATTAAGCGATGGTTTACTTAGGATATACCCTTCTTTATATGTTTATGCCAATGTAAGATCCATGTGCTGACTCATTTGCCATCTCCATCGTTTTACCTGATTTGCCTTATGCCAATGAGAGGCGCCAACAAGATTCATTCTCAAAAGCCTTTCCAGTAATCTTACTCTTCAGAGCTTATCATTACTATAATGACAAGGAGCGTCGCTGTTCATTGGCTTTGTGTGTATATTTGAGTGCATTTTTTTTCATTACAGTGCCTTTCTATCTCAAAGGAAGACCTCCCACACACAGAACCTGAAGACAACCAGGTATCAATGAGATAGCTCATTGTTTAATCAGATGTACAGGTATTGGGTCAAAGACAGCAACAGGTAGACCATCTCCTTGTATGTGCTGTGCAGTGTCAATGGTATTCATGTTTAATAAAACAGTGCAACTCTCTACTATTAACTCTCAGAAAAGTTTACCAGAATATATTGTTTTTTTCTTAAAAAAGGAATCTGAAAAGCTTTTTAGGAGCAACATACTTTTAACTGAAATGCTTAATGATTGTATATTTCATAAATTTATCAACATTTTGTATGACCTGTAATTATTTTAATTTTGTCATTTGTCATATATTTGAATGATTTCTACTGTACGATGTGCGTTGTTAATGATGAACCCCAGGAAGAGCAGCTTGGTATGAAACCAAGCTAATGGGGACCCTAAGCAATAAATAGGTGCATTTATGTGTGGCCTTGTATTTGTTATAGTGTAAGTTGTAGGGGTACGCATGAACAGGTAATAGTTGGTTTAGGGAAAGGGACAGGGTAAGCTATAGAAATGAATGAAAAACAAATGGAAGTCAATGCAATTTCCAGTGTGTGCATGAATATGTGTGTGTGAGAGAGAGAGTGCAGGATTTCTAGCTATTTAGGGAACACAGGCCTGCTTCACAGCAAACAGAAAAACTTCATAGGTTTTCTGTAGAGGAGTTCATGTCTTTCATGCCCGGCCCCTCCTACATTACAACTCGAGCAATTTGTGCGTCTGTCTGATGAAAGAGAGAATGTTTGCAGAGAATTATTAATTTGGAAAGCAGAGAAGTGGGGTATGTATTTTGGGGCAAAGTTGAGAGGAACAGGGAGGGGTGAGGAATTGCAGGAGTGGAGGTCCAAATGCGCTCGTCTAAACATGCACGCTGACATTTATACGCTGACCCCACAGATTAGACAATTAAACGACCAAACGCTCATTAGCCGGGGGATAACTGCGTGGGTGGTGGGGGAAGAACGGAGGAGTATGAGCGGAGGAGGAAGAGAGAGAGAATTGGTGGAAAATGGGGTTGTTTCACAGCTCATTGGAGATGCTCTCGCTGGCCTGCAGTGTCTGCTGTTTCCCTCATGGTTTCCAGATGCTACCATGACACAATCGGAGCCGTGACTCCTACTGTCAGGCTCTCGCATTGAAAGCAGGACCATTGCAGCTGACACCGGGGTACAGTCTGCAGTTTGTCAGCGGTACACGATACCTGCACTGTGGTTAAAGCTGACAAGTGTGGGTGGCCGTGGATGGAGTGTTTTATTCCCAGCTAGTGCAGCAAAATTAGAATGTGTGTGCAATGAGAGTGAGAGAGAGAGACTCACAAGGATAGGAGGTTGGGGAGGTCCCATGGAGCATCATCAGGAAGTCTCTCCAGTTGGTTGTTTTGTAGCATCCTAATAAAGGCACAAACAAATGAGTCAGCTTCAGGCATCAGATCAGTGCAGTTAATTCACATCAAGCAGAACAAATAATTCCATTGTGACGGAAATCTGACACAGGAGGTAACGTGGTCTGAGTAAGCCTGAAGAGAAGCAGAGGAAAAGGGGAAAACAACCAGGACCTCCTTGGGTGGGCTGGTGATGTCATCCTCAAAAGAATGGCGCAAAAATGAGGGGAAATGGGAAGGAAACAATCGTCTTCTCTCTTCCTTCCTTCATTTTTAATTTTCTCTATCTATCGCTCAACATCAGTTTCTACAAAGCATATCAATCTGAATGTGTTTCTTAGCGGTACTGTTGTGGGCAGCTGCAATAATGCGACTGTTGCTGCCATTATTTTCAAAACAGGAGATAAAAATCTGACCTGAAGAAACTACAATTGGGTAAATAGCATCTATGTGTCTTGCCACAGTCTCAAAAAGACTTGTTGGTATTTGGTCTGTACTTTGGCTAGGCCATTCTAGCATAGGCTTTGATTTAAGCAACTCCATTGCTGCTCTGGCTAAGATTTGCTCTTGTAAGATGTTTAAATACTGTGATATGGTTTTTTAACCTAATTCTCCCTTAAGCTTCCCCAGAGGTTTATCCCAGGTTTTCTGTTGTGTTCCATAATGCTGTTTGTTTCACTAACAAACCTCTAAGACCTTCACAGAACAGTTGTGTTAACCCAGAGATTAAATGCAATACTCTATTTCTTAATTAGATAACTTCTGATTATACAAGGTTTTATTTAGGGGTTGGAAGTTAAAAGGAGCAAAATAAAATGAATGACAATTTTTTATTTTTTTTTGCAAACAATTTTGAAATCTATCTTTTGTTTTCTATAATATGAAATATTACTGAATTGCTGAAATCTGTGATAACATGGAAAGAAAATTTTAAAGGATCAAGTGAATATGAATAATTTTGCAAGGCATTGAAACACACCATTTGAGATGTTGACATTTCCAAAGAGAATCCTGGAAAGGAATCTGTTTGCCTTGAGGCCTTACTTCTGAAGTTAGTTTCACTGTTGTAGTGTGAATGAAAACCTTTAGACATGTATTTGTTTTTTCTAATTGGTATCGGTTGAATTTATGGCTGGTAGGCTTTTTATATCTTGGAGGGTTTCACAAACCATGATCTTAAAATATACACTGCTTTGCCTTATTTCTTTCCAAATTTCCTCAGATTTCAAACTGCAGTGTAAATAGCTAAGTTTATATTTTGTGGCATAAATCCCCAAAATCTTCTGAGCCAAGACCAAAGACGGGCTGCCTGCCATTGCTTGTGAAAACCTCCTTAGAACCTTTAAAAATTCACAGGAAATATGACCATAACTCATTGGATGCCACACGTCCAAACGTATTATGTGTTTTATTGCTGACTTGTACTTTGACCATGTATCGGATGAGAGCTGCAGTGTCAGAAAAAACTGCCTTAAACAGGTTCTGAAGAAATTTTTTGACACTAGGTGCAGTCCTGTTGGGGAGTCTGACTTAGATACATACAGGCTTGTGTATGTATGTCCATAAATCCAGTCTTGAAACTTAAACTTGTTTAGGACTTGAAGGGAATTATAAGCAGAACATGTCTCTCCCAATCCATAAACTTTAACTGTGTTTAATAATCCATGGCCAGTGCATTTTATTTCAGGCAGGAAGACTGCTTCTCAGAACAATCCTAGATTGTTCAGCACTGGATTAAGTTAAAGCCATATCAGAACAGGACTAAGACGTAAGGTGCTTACTTACAGAACTCTGAGGTTGTGAAGACCCTGGAGAGCGTTGCCTGATATATACCTCAGCTGATTCCCGGAGATTCGTCTGGAAGAGAAACATACTTTTTAGAAAAGAGCCGTTTTAAAGTAAAAAATCAAGCATAGCTACACTAACTAAAAAGTTGTACAAGTCTCAAATGAACAGTTTTGTCGTTTATTTTCCTCTACGATTTTGGATTAGGCTCCTCCAATATGACTTCATTCCATCTTTACAACTTTGGGGTTACAGTTGGGGCAGTATGCAAATAACAATATTTGATTCCCTTCTGTGTGGTTGCTATTGGCTTAAAACGCAAACTGAAACCTTAACCAATTCTGGGAGCTCTGATGAGTGAGTAAAAACTGAGTGCACTGCAAGAAATTACATATGCAGTGTTTGTGGGCACAAACACATGTGCAATGTGAATATGTGCGCCTATTCTCATGTCCTTGAGGAGAAATTGGGCCCATTCTGAGGGTCCTTGAGGACAGCACGGCAGAGAAACCACACACATTCACACAAGCAATCCAATCAGTTTGTTTATCAAACACAGCACCTAATGGTCATTTGCGAGTGTGTGTATGAGATATCCAAATAAATAACATTCAGTCCAACAGATTTAACTCCCAAGGTCACAAGCTGGAATCGCAGTTTAAACACAGATTTGGTTCTTCACAGCCCAAGACCACCCACTTTTATTAAACACACGCACACATACGCTAAAGGTTAGTCATTGGCACCCTCCTCCAAATCAGGCCAATTCTCTACAGGTGCAGCTTTATGCTAAGCAGCTTTTTCTTTGGCAAAGCTGCAACATGAATATCAATGTACTGAAATATTAGTATCAAGGACTGTCTGCTTTTCCAACATGCTATCATCCATTCAGTAATGAAGGAGAACTCGGGAAAAACTTCATCTGACATCTGACGTTGCTGTCAGCATCACAGATGATTGTTAATGCAGAGTATTGAACCGCACAACTCCAATCACAAAAGCCAAATCTCAAACTCAGCTCAGTGTAGGACCGTCATAAAACTTAGGTTTACTAAAAAAAATAAAATAAAATTATGTACATCAGCATAACAAAATACAAAGTTACAAAGGCGTTACTTAATGCTATAATTCAACTGACAGTGATTGATTAAATGTCCCTCACAATGTCTGGATGTCAACGGAAAAAGCATTGGAGACATGTGGTCTATGGCCCCTGAATTTATGAAATCTAGAAAAGGAAGTTCAGTTTTGTTCGTTCATCTGATTTGTTTACAACAGATGGTTTTACTGTCTCTCAAAGAACGAAAGCTCTCCATCCCTCGGGCTGTGTCAGGTTTTGTTGTTGCATAAGATTGCTATTTGAGGCAATTAAAAAGTCACATTTCAAGGAGAAGTGTTGAAAGCTCTACGCAATTGTAAAACAAATCTAAACCAGTATTTGAACTTACCAGTAGTTTATATTTAATTGTCTTCCAGAATGCTGTCTCCCCTCTTGTGTATGAAAAATTATGTGTATTTTGACGCCAATTGTAACAATCCTTGGGATTTGATTTTAATCGTGATTAGGATAACCTTAAGTGGTGTTTGGAAGATAATTAAGAAGTTGTCATGATGAACTTCTGCAGGCAGTTGACCATATGACTTCAAGCAAGGATGTAAGACATGAAATATGCCCGGGAATGGAGACTGAGCAGCACTCCTTCTTGCTGCTAATTTTTGTCTTTTTGATATAATCGATTGTTTAGAGTTGCAAGTATAGTTGAAACATGTACAATAGCAAGAGCGAAACATAGCAACATCTTTGAATTGAGATAGACAAACTATCAGTCGTGACTGACAGCAAATATTCAGTTGACAAAGTGAAACCTGTTTCACGACAGTGTGGCATATAAATCTAAGTTAAGACCGTGATTAGCATTAATGAGGCTTTGGGTGATCAGAACCATCAAATGGTAAAGCTGTTGGTTACCATGGAGATGCGGGATAGAGGCAGGTAAAGAAACACTGGTGACCAAAAGATCACACTGATTTCTGAATCAAATCCTCTTTCTGATTGGACACTAAGATATGTAAGAGATGTTCTGATAAGCTCTGCTTTATCTGCTTCATCTGAAAAAAAGATTAATTAATATTCTCAAAGAGAGCCAATTTTCTCTCATTATACATATTTACTGTACATAAAACGACAAACACACTATCTAGTCTGCTAATTGCTGTTTATTGTTCACAAGTAGAGATCAGTGGTGTATGTACTGGATGAAAAATAAATGATTGCATCAAAGTCAAAGAACTACACCACAGAATCCAAATTAACAGTCTGGAATTACACTTGAGCCTTTTTGTTCCTTCTTCATTTTCAGACTTTGTTTGTCAAACAGATAATTTGTGTCAAAAGTGAAGATGAATATTTAAGAAAGGGGGAAAAAAAGAACATCAACAGAACACCGACAGTTGCCACGGACCAACTCTTTCCATGGTATGAGTGCATGCATTTTTGTGTGAATGTTCCACACTTGGGCTTCGAGTTGTTCCACATCAATCTCATTCTAATGAAAGGCGCCTTGCACTTGTCAAACCGGGGCTCCGACTGTTTTTGCTTTTAATTTGATTTGGGGATTTCTAGAATTGTTCTTGGCCCCTGCTCTGCATAGATTAAAATCTCCACCTCGGCACAGCTCTGCTGAAATGATTTATATATAAAATAACAGAGGACAGTGGTGTTGAAATGTACAGGGGAGAGAAAAACAGGAGTGGCGCTGCTTTTCATGAAGGTGAGACCACCCTGCTATCAGCGCTAATCAACGAGCACTTTACTGAAGCACGCCAACTGCTGATTATCCTACGTATCGCCTCGTCTTATTGCCTCAGAATAATAAACAAACTGACAGATTAAAGAGTTAGAGAGCAAGGATGAAAAACAAGATCATGTTTTTTGGATCCGATCTTGCATAGTGATAGAAGAAAAGCAGAGCGTTGGTGAGTGATAGGAGCTGATGATGAAAGAAGACAGAGAGATTAAACAACGTATCTGAGAATGCACCATTTTGCACAGCAGTGTCTTCTATTTGGACATGCTCATTTGTGACACATAGGAGTAAAATTCTGACCATAGCAACCTTACTGGTGTTTGACCCCTCAGCTCACCCTCAAGGTCAACCACTTAACCTGTCATTAACCTCCAAATTTGTGGGAGTAAAACATACACAGCAGGAGTGTCTGTTCTGTGTGAGAGGCTGTGTGTTTCTCAGAGATAGACTTGCTGACAAATGGCCATGTTGGCAGCTTTAAAATGAGAACTTCTAATTGACCTTGATAGTCCCAGCTGTGGGCTGCACCTGGAGCATCAGCGAAGCCAATATCATAACCTCTCAAACCCCGGCCGCGTCATATTCCTGGCTTATCGGCAGACAATCTTATCGTACAGAAGTAGAGCAGAGTAGCTCTGGCTTCTTCTCCCGACCTCATTCCTCTTACATTTTAACTGCGTTGCAGAAAGCGTGATTGCTGAAGCTGTCTGACGAGGCTGGGTGAATATTTCTGAGGTCTGTTTGTGGTCAAGACAAGGTTAGATTGATAACAACTTAGTTTTAGACCAAGAAATGGAGCTGTCATGTTTTATTTGTATCAATTTAAAAATGCAAATTTGCAAAATTGAATTTGAGAAAAAGAAAAAAACAGCTGCTTTGTCAAATAGTTTTTCCTATATGGCCATGTTAGGCTGCTGTCACATTGTGAATGTTGGAGTACTTAAAAAATACATCTAGAGAAATAAAACAGATCTTGTAGCATATCCGTTTCTGTCCTTCTTTAATTAGTGTATATGCGTAAGGCTTATGTCTGTTGAATGCTTGAGTGACCCCAGTGGTCAGACAAAAATACTGATTTAATCAGAAAGTAGGTCATGTTTCAGTTTCAAGTTCATTTCATGAAGAGTTGAGATCATCTTTACTTCCATAGTATTTCTTTGGATTTAAGGATGGTATTGGTAGATTGTGAAATTTAAGTAGGAGTTGTGTAGGTAACAGTGGTAACTGCAGAGAGCTGCAACACTCAGTTTTTTTTTTTTGTTTTTTTTCATATCAGCTGGTGGTCAAATTATACATACTACACAAATGAATGGATAGGAAGGTGATGCAGGAGAGTTATTTGCCTTGGGCAACATGTCTTCCTTTGCCAATAAAACACAAAACAGAGAGTCTGGTGAGGATGTCAAATCGTCCCTTTTCTATTGTAAAATTACCAAATGTAGCTGATTGATGGCTACATACGATGAGACTTGACAAAACCTGGTGATTTTGTAGAGAGCCAAACAGAAGGAAAAGTGAAATGTGATCTGTGGCTCCACAGTGTGTGGAGACTTTGATAAAGATGATAGGCTGAAACCACCGTCGCCTTCTAAAGTGGATTACAGGAAGAGCTTTTTACTGGGCAACCATCCCCCTTCTGCCTCTTGGTTGCAATTTGATGAGAACCAGGTAGACCATCTTTGACATTAGAGGACACAACTGAAGAGAGGGGATGTCTTTGAAATATCAAGTAAGCAGTCAGTGTGTCTTGAGTGTGGGCATCTCTGCCCTCTCATTAAACCATCCACCTCTCAGTTTATTCTTTTCATGTTGTGTGTCACTGAGGTATGAGTGTAAATTAAGAGACGATTCACTGATCAAAGCATTAAGTGAAAGCTTAATTAAAGGCATTGGATGTCAATAAAGCAGAACTAAACAAATAGGGCAATTGGAGGCAATGAAAGGGTTTGAAAGATAAAGTGTTGATGCTACGGTGAATCAAACGCAGGTTTATCCTTGTGAGATTCTCGACTTGCTTTGCATGTTAATTTAATTACTGATTTCTGGGTTAATAGAGATCAAATGTTTGTACTTTCATGTCGTAAGGGTGAGAACTGAGCAAAAAGATAAAAATGGTTCTGCTTAAGAGCAATATTTTTCATGGACACTACAAAGCTCCTCAAATCTGACTCTCTCTCTTCTCCATTAGATTCAAGTAGGTTGCCAAAAGCAGATTTGTATTGATTGCTTTGCTTGGTTTGCAAAAATGTGGGAAAAGCAAAAAGGAGAAAACCAGTATCAAAGGCAGCGATTTCCAGCTTGTAATAACCTGCAGTGAAATGAACAGAGGGGGCTATAGAATTAATTGGAAGGGAGGGAAACACAGAGAGAGGGGGGCAGGCAGTAAGGTGCAGCCCAACATCAAACAGTTTACCACTCTACCAGTCACAACATGCCTGGCCCTCGCCTCTCCTTCTGCTACCATCCTGTGTGATAGTCCCCACATCAAAAGCTGCCTGTTTCAAAACCAGCTCACCTTAGACCATTGGTTTGTTTTGCTAAGCACTGTAAGTTGTTTTAATTATAATCGGTTTACAGTAGTCTGCTTTAACTCATCTCTCTCTAAACTGTATAGACAGAAGTGGATGTGAAAATAAAAAACAATGATATATTTCTCTCTGCCTTGGAACACCATTATTATCATCTTCCTCATCTCAGCACATTTCCAGAAATGGCCAAGCAACATACCTTGGCTTTAGAGTAGAAACATCCTCCTTGGAAGAAGTACACAGCAGCTGAATGTCTCCATAAAGTGTCAGAATTTCATAGCAACAGAGGCGAAGCGAGACCAACGGGGTTGTAAAACATTTACAAGAGCGGCTCTAGACAAATTCTGCAGGTGTGGCTCAATCCAAGAATGCATTCCCTTAATTCTCCAAGGGCAGGCAAAATGTCAGCTTCTATGTTCAACATAACCCCGTTTATGTGGTTGTTATTGTCTGACCAACACCAATATCTGTTCCTTCAGAAGTTTTGGTTGACAGATGTTCAGAACTGCATTTGTAAATCCTACGACAAAAAATAAATAAATAAATACTCAACTTTGTTCTGTTAGTAAAGGTCAGTTGGAAAATGGCTCAAAGTGAAACAAGTAGTTACTCAGTTATTCTTCTTTCCTTCCACGATCACCATCATCACCACCATCTCATGCTTCACAGACTGCAGCTGCAAGAATTAGTAAAGAAAACAGTGTGCTGTGCAAACACACAAAGCTGACACACACACACACACACACACACACACACACACACACACACACACACACACATTCCGCCCATGTCCCCTCTACACACACACACTGCAGGACTCAAGGAAAAAATAGTTGAGAAGAGTGAC
Source organism: Alfaro cultratus (assembly GCA_903066825.1). Classification (NCBI taxonomy): domain Eukaryota; kingdom Metazoa; phylum Chordata; class Actinopteri; order Cyprinodontiformes; family Poeciliidae; genus Alfaro; species Alfaro cultratus. The sequence goes on from CAEFZX010027187.1 coordinate 28,067, forward strand.
ATGCTCACATTCACAACCTGAGGGAAAATTTTTAAGCTGTTTTTTTTTTTTTTTTTTTTCTTAAACAGGGACTTAGCTTAGATGTGCTGAGTGTCAGATCAAATATTGGCAATGTCGCTGGAGTCTACATTCAAAAGGTTGTGGGAATTTCGTTACTGATTTTTGCACATTGCGTACTAGAAGCTTTTTTTCTTAAGACACAAACATTATGTCATATAGGTTTGAATATATTTAAAATAGTGTTTTAACACCTGTGTGGAAATATTCAAATTAGTTACCAAAACATTAAAGATCTGTTCATATAAAGGAACTCCTAAGACTGTGAAGGCTGGGCTGGGGCAGCAAGCAACAGTTTCAATAAGTTTTAAACTCTCTATTGTCACAGAACAAATTGGTTCTGAACAAACTAAGCACAGCTAAGTTTCATAAGAAATTTTATCCTTATATAATAGTTTTTTGGCATCAAAATACCAATTACACATACTACATGATTAAAAAATGAACTAAAAAATAAACAAACTCATATTTTCACAATCAAAACCATCTCTGGTTAATTTCCCTCCTTGGTGCAGTTTGTAAACACAGTTAACAGGTTTCAATGCCAACGTATTGAGACCACCTCCTTCAGGTGTCAGTACGGTTCCAAATGATCTGTATGTGGTTAAACCTAGAGCAGACATAGCAGATGTGGATGGCAAAGATGATCCAAATGCCTTCCTTTAGTCAGGACCCAGTACAGTAGGCAAACTAATAAATGAAAGTCACACTTCTTTTGTGCAAAGCTCAACGCATTGAGACGTCAAAATCATTCAGTACTTCTCAGCTTGGATATTCTCTCGCGGTTTGAGGTAAAAGGCTTTCGTTCACTTGGAGTAATCTTTGTATGAAAGGAAACCAAATCACCAGGAAAAAAGCCAAAGCTCAACCAACTCAACAGCTGATTTGGGCTAAAGCACACTGGTGTGAAAATGTCCTGAGGATTCATCGGAAAGCTAGAGTAAACAATTGTGTTTTAATTTGAACTTAAAGGAGCCACCTGCACATCTCTGGTTTTCAGGGAGTTGGCTGTAGAGCTGAGAAGCATAGACATGGAGGTGGACTCTAAGAAAACCTTTCTTTAATGAGATGACTGGTTCAGAGGCATTTGACAGCAGGATTTTGAATAAACTGCACCTACCTGATTTTGATTTTGCACTAACACCTGTGTTGACAATAATCAAACCTACTGAAAACAGAAGCTTTCGCTAGTTTCCTCATATTCTGCTTCAATACTAAACGTTTATAGCAGTGTTTAAAGACGTGAGTACACCGATTTAGTGCTAATTAAATGTAGGTCCATAACAGCTCTTAGGTTTTTTTGCATGCTCTGTGGTTTTCAGCCTTATGTATGTAGTTGAGTGCTAATTTTTAAATGTGCATTTATAAAAATGCACAGAAATGTTTTCTGGATTAAGCCAAAGAAAATTCTGGTCCAATTATTGACATTATGGGGAAAAAAAATACTCTGTGACTGTGCAGGACAAGAAATATTAAGCTGTGTATTATCATATTTATGTACACTAAGGATTGACAATTCCTCATAAGCATTCTTCTTTTAACTTGGAGTGCTGCTTATATAATTACATTACATTGACCTCAAGCTATATTGCGTCTATTTTGGCTAATTCTCATGTCTACAAGTGTATTTTTCTCTGCCGCATTCTCGGAAAAATAGTCAAGGTAGAAGACGAAAGCAGTACTTTGGATAGTAAAACCTAACCTATAAATATTTTAAGGACTGCATTCCCTCTCCGAGTGACTATCCGGTTCCTTTTGTTCCTTTTTTTTTTTTTTTTTTTTTTACCACCATCCCAAAATCTACTAGCGTGTTGCTGCAGGCACTTTCTTAGTGGGAGAGATCAGAGGCAAGCCAGACCCATCAACTCCATCTCCAAGGTCTGCTCATATCAACTGCTCAGGAAATGTCTGTTTCTTGTCAAGTGTAAATTCTGACAGAGGGGTTTCATAAGCTAAGTGTGAGCTGAATGATTTTGTACTCACAGTTCTGATAACAGGTGCAGTCGATGGAAGGCTCTGGGCTGGATCTCGCTGATGTTGTTCATACTGAGATCCCTGGAGGCACAAAATGGAAAAGCATCAATGCATACCTTATATTATTTGTGTGATGTGAAAAAAAAACAAAACGAATGATAAAATGTGTTTTCACTTGGCAAAATGTCATTTGAAGCAGGAGCAGGATGGGAGGTTAGTTAGAGAGGTCGGGGGACAAAAGGGTGAAGAAGGAGATGCTGAAGAGAATTTTCCCCAATGAATCACTGTTGGGCAGCTGCAATTTCCTCCTTGTCCTGTGGACGTTTTCTCTTTTCCAGATGTCTCACTACTCTCTTTCACATCTGACCCCCTTAGGCTCCCCTTATATCTACCTCTTGCTTTCTCCTTCTCCCTCTCTGATTACTCCTCTTTTTTCCCCCCTCAGGTTTTGTGGGAGACCACCACCCTCCTCTTTGTTCATTGCTCTAACAGACGCAGTTTGTTTCTATGCTGACGTGAGAATGAGTGTTTCGTAGTGAGTGTTGATGCAGCTGCATTATGGTGGATGCACAGATAGAGAAACTTTCAAAACACAAATACCCTTTTTTTTTTTTTACATTTCAAGACAAACTAATGACTCAGACTTTAGTAAGGGAACATGTATATTCGCATGGCCCCAGTCATGTAAAGTAGTCTGTTTGATAAACACAATGAAAGGAAGGAGGTGCTGCGTCACCAGTTCTGTGCTTTCATGGCCCTTTGGGGTCTTGCTTGAGTCTTTGACAGTCAGCTTCATCTGTATGTGTGCCTGCATATGTGTATGACACTAACCATTGCTCATAGTGGCAGACCACCAGGCTAGCAAGTGTAAACTGTGTTTTCGGAAGCGCTTTGCAGTTGTGAGTTTTGGCACTCTTGCTATTTGTTTGTCTAATCAACCAAGCTGGCCGGGGGGCTGAATAGATCTGTCATCATACGTGTGATCTACAGTCAAATATTCAGGGTGTCCTGAGAAAATCACTTTAAAGCAACTTTCTACTGTAGACATTTGGACACTTGATTGGAGGCTAACATTCAACTCTAACCGATGAAGTGGACTTTTCTTGGGGGGATGAGCAGCCAGTCCTTAATGTTTCTGTCTGCCTTTTTACATCATCTGCTTGCATTTATTACTTTCTTATGAAGATACCATAATGGCATGGTACTTTCATTTGCATGGGAATTTCCTGTTACAAAGACTCTTGGCTGTGACTACAGAGAGTTTAAGGCATTTGTCAAGGATGCATAAGTGAGCAGAGCTGAAGTCAGAGATTTCTAATCGTCAAACACATTCAACTGAAGTGAATAACATGCATTCTTTTAGTTTCTGTTCATCAAATTTTAATCTACTTTCCTAATAAAGTTTATTAGAAACACAGCCCCCACCATTTGGATTTTTGGTTGCAAGCCAAACAAAGAGCTCTGTGCAGATTTATCAAATGGAGCACTATGAAGTGCTTTGACAGTGGGTGCTGTCCAGGAGGATCGGGCCAATGAAACAAGGGAGGAACGGAGACTGCAAAGCAGCGGAAATAATCCATGTACAGAAACATTCAATAAAATTTGGAAAATGTTTAAGAAGGAACAGGATATTTGTTCGACATGTTTGTGTAACCCAAGCTCTCTGTATACTTGCAATGACCTCAGGCACCTTGAAATGTTGCCTCATCAGATATCAGCAACATTCTCTATTGGTCTTTCTCTTGAGCTGAGAAATGAGTTGACTGATTAAGTTTAGCACCTGAAAGCCAAATCTTGCAGGATCGAAATTTGAGATAAAGCATAAACAAAGCAAAAAGCGTACTTCTTGAAAATATTCTTTCATGGTGCTATAATTTTAAATAGTTCTTAAAAAATAAGCGAATCCCTTGGGAAGGGTTGACGTTTTAAAAATATTTAGACAAAAAAGCTCTTAATCCCCTTTGATGTGCATGGAACATGTCTTTGTATCGAACCCATAAATCCTGGAAATTAGAATCAAAGGCACCAGATAAATTCCAAAGATTAGAAACTCAAAATGTAGTGAATAGAGAAACCAGTACTATTTAAATCTCTGACTCTTAGGTTCTGGTGAGCTATTGGATTTTGCAGTGTGTGCCGTCATTAGTTTAAGATCTAAAGGGCTCTGAAACTCTAAAGTTTCTGAATACTTATTAGCCTTCCTGTGAATGTTCTTATATCTAATTTTTCCCCAAGATTTTCATAAAACCAGATGCATTGTCCCTTGTCGGCTAAGTATACATTGTGGAAAAAGAAGCAGATCAAGCTATTTTTACAGGATCTCTTGATAATATCCAAATATCAAATAAATTAATAATATCAAATATGATATTATTAATAATTAACTTTAAACTAAGAAACATGAAAATCTGTGACTTTTATTGTGACATATTTTAGATTGATTGTATATGGCTATTGTCTAATCACATCACCTTTTTCCACACTTCTTCTTCCACAATAACTTCATTTGTGAAGCACATTACTGTTAGTCCTGCCAAAAGTCAATAGATTACCTAACTTAGGATTTCTGGAACATTTCAGAGTAACTGTGGGTCGCATTGCTGCATTTCTGTCAAATGTTGTTCCTGCTCTCATTTCACTTGAACAGTGCTACAATTGTAACAAATGTTAAGTCTGAAGTCATAAAGTTCCCAGGCAGGGGCATGCACACATAGACACTAGGTGGTGCTAGAGCACCAGTTCGTTTTCTACTGGACGAAAAAGTGTCCTATCAAAATAGTTGTTGTTTTTTTTGTTGTTTTTTTTTTTTCCTTTTGATTGTTTTTGCAGTGTATACTGTGTGGCCCAAGTAGCAGTTCTGGACTTAAAAGCTTATATGACAACACTCCCCTACAAACACACAATGACAAGCCACGCCTCTCTCAACGTGAACCACAGCGCTCAAAGCAGATAGGTGGACACAGAAGCGTGCTGCATGCCCACCTGAACACCGGTGCCCCATTTCAGAAGTGGAATAAGTGTAGAAATCCTGAGTTAATTCCGGGGTAACTATGTGCATATCCTGGGTTTTTGGTTTCAGAAAGCCAGATAGCTGTTATCCCGAGTCAACTTACTACCACAACTTACTTCGTGAACCAAACTTACTCGGTAGCAGGATTGTTTGAGCAAACCTCGAGTTTGTCCTACTGAGACCTGGCACAGTGAAAGAATCAGAAATGATGTGTCCTTTTTCTGGAGGAGTCTGTAAATGTTGGAGAGTAAAACTTCTGCATAAATCTCAGTCTGAAGATTTCTTTGATTTGTCATTCCCGGAGGCTCTGTCTTGCTAACTCTCAATTCTGCAGCAGCAACAGTATTGCTTTTTTTTTTAATTGTTAAAAATGTTTTGATATTCTCCTGTACTATCATTAAAATGTCTATTTCCATTAATGCGCACTTTCAGCCTTCTTCTGTTCTCTCGTCGCCATGTTGAATAACATTATCTGAATCCCACTGATGAGGGCATCATCAATAGGATGAAGCCTTCATATTTAACTTAGGGGTGACTTTACTCAGAATGGAGTTGCTAGTTGATATCTCCTGTTCTGAAACTGAAAACCCAATTACATTAAATTCTCAAGCGTATTTTGTTTAATACTATTCTTTGTTTTGTTGTTGTCAAAATGATTGTTAGGAAAAACAAACAAAAGAGTGTTAAACATGGTTAACATGTATCGGACAGCATGTGGCTATAGATTTGAAAAAGGTATATGTATATGACGTTCAAGCTGTTCATGTAAAAAAAATAAATAAACAAATAATCACACTCCCAACTCATCTGGAATTTCCATGTGCTGCACAATGCCACTGTTATCATATCAAAAAAATGTGTGACATCATGTACCACACCAAAAATGTGTGTGGCCTCAGGAAACAATACACATAAACTTCAATGCTGCTTATCGTATGTGTGCAAATAATCTACTTAGCAAACTATTTATTAGAGCATTCTAGAAGAATCATTAAAGCACTGCTGCACACCCACACACACACACACACACGCACACCTCCCATTCAGGCATAGCCAGCCTGTTTCTGGGGATGTGCTCACAGATGGAGACAACTCCACATTATCTGGGCCTGATTAAAGAAGCCATAAACAAACGTTGTGTGAAGTCCGTAACTGCCGCCTCTCTCAGACAGAATAAGCATGCCGCAATGAAGTGAAAGAGAGAGTCAGAAAGGAAAGGTTTAAAAATAAAGACACAGGCTGGTGAGTCATGGGGAAAGGTTGAATGCAGCTCAGCTCGGCTGTGCGCTCCAGCAAGCTCATTGGGAAGCTCGAGAGAGACGTTTCTGCTGCGCAGGCCAAGGCCTCCGCTGACAACTTGACGTATCGTTGGAAGGCACTGTGTTATGGCTTGTTTTTAAAATCAAATAACAGCTGTGGCTTTTTTAAACCATGATAATTATGATTGATGACTACCACATGTGCATTGTGTCGGCTGGCGCTGTGACGTGCAGATATTTTCAGCGCAAACAAACGGCCACAAAAAGAAATGAGAGAAAGGGCGCTTAAAGGTTTCTCAGGCTGTGTGGTGTATTGGAGTTTCACAGTTAGAATTTTGGTTTTCTCTATCCCTCATTTTATGCACATCTCCACTGTGTGACTTTTGTGTGCGAGAGTGAAACACAGAGTGTCAGTATTTGTGTCTGCTTGTGCCTTATGATATTACTTCCATTTATAGGTGGCTGTGGTGTGTGTGGTAAGATGTCTGTCGCTCATTTTCACACCCCCATTGTTTCCCAGTGGGTCTGCAGATGTGGTGGCTACAGTTCTCGGTCACCCTTTCACCACATCACAGACAAGCGACGCTGCTGGGCCGTAGAAATAGATTGCTGTGTGTGGGGGGAGACAGAATGGAAGCATATGTGGTTTGCACCCTTAATTTTTTATGAGAGAATTCAGCAGGGAATTGTTTCTGCCCTATCTTAGCCATCACACTCAGCAGTCTGATGTTGGTGTAGAAGAACCCATCTCTTAACAAGAAGGGTCTCACAAAGCAGCACCGCTGCTTAGATTTCCCTCTTCTGTTGAAGGACAAACTAAAGACTCCTCAGCAGAGCTTGCATCACAGAAACCAGACAACTGCTTATCACTACACTCTATGAAAAGCAAATCTTAACAGGTCCTCTTATTCTCCTTTTGTTGATTCTACACATGGATTAGCAATACAGTCCTTCGGTCTCAGAACATTTTTTCAGACAGTAAAGTAGGCAACATCAAACATAAGACCATAGACAAAAATTTATATGATCTTGGGAAACTAGATCACTGCCCAAAAGCACTCAGAACAAAGACCCTGATGCACATGCTGTCAGAGAAAACAGACTCATACAAAATGCAGAAAAAAACAATCGCACCAGACTGAAATGACTAAACAATTTCAGACAGAATTTACTCAGACCAAATGCCATTAGCCCAAATGGCTTGAGGGCAGTCAGCCTCAGACCAAACAGCATCATCCCAGCATTAGGTGAAACAGTCTCATCCTAAACTGTCTCAGACAAAATGGCGTGAAACCAAGTGACCACAGGCAAAACGATTCAAGGCAAAACATCCTCTGACCAAATCCCATCAGCCAAATGGCCTCAAACAACATGGACTAAGACCAAAAGGCCTCAAACCAAACCAACTTAGATCTAATTCCATTTTACTCAACAGCCACGTGTCAATCAGTATAAGGCAAACCAGCCTTAGTGAAAATGGCTTGAGACCAAATACTATAAGATCTAATAAACTCAAACAGAACTATCTAACTACTGGTGACAAATCTGCATCCACCTTCAGGCCTTAAAAGACACGAAAGTGAATTATGTGATATTGTAGCTCAAGAAATATCTGTTTTAGAGCTACTTAGGAAGTTGCTGTTGGCTTTAATCTAATTTAACACTGAAACTACAATGGTGAAAAAACCCAATGAGAAAGATGAGGAAGTGAAAGCAAACCTTCTTCATATCAAACATATCACATGACATCAAAGGTTAAGGTGTCCTCATAGAAAAAACAGTGCCCTCTGGTGTTACACAATTGCTGAATTCCACGTGTTACCTGTTAAGGCCTGATGGTGGCGACACTTGGTCTGAGGCCTTTGGTTTCTCTGATGGTTAGTTTGTTCAGACTTTTTTTCTTCAGCCTACAGTTAAGGTTATTTGCTTTGATGTCTGATAGGGTTCACTGATACCAGAGGATGTCAGCTGTGTAAGAAACTAAATGATAATTTTCACCTTAATGTGAAAGGAATTCTACTTCATTGGGCTTATATTAAATTTCTTGAGTTAAACCCAGTGAAGAACTGTGAGCTAGTTATCACGAAATTAAAGACTTGAATATTTTCCCATTTCTACTCTGTCTTTGTTTCATGATTTGCTTTGATTGATAGTTTAGTCTTTCTTCCACTAAGTGTGTACACTTTTACACACTGGAATGTAAGAAAAAAAAAAAGGTTTGGCATTGGAACAAACATAAAACACCTGGTATTTAACTGCTTTATGTTGTGATTGATAGTGTATCCATGGCACAGAGCTTGTGTTAAGGGAGGAACAAAAGTAGGAAGAAATAGAAGCACATTTCCATTCATAAGCCTTGGCCCTTTCAGTTGCTCTTTATACCTCTTTATCTCTAACACTCCTTCTTTCTCTGTGCATCCGTGTTTTAAATTTCAATTGGAGCATGGAGTTACACAGTTTTGTAGTTACAATAATGTGATTTATCAAATTTCCACTTTGGCTTCAACAGAACTACTGAAGTATGTTATCACCACCATGATCAAAGGCTGTGTGTGTGTGTGGGGGTGTGAATGTGCCCCTAGCTCCATTGTTGCCAGTTTTAAACTTGAAGCCTCGCTGACAAGAGCTGGTGATTTAGCACAGCACAACAACTGGCCACATCATATGAGGAGCGTACACCACACTCCAGACTCTGGGTGTATTTGACAGACCACCCTGGTGAGTGAATACGCCCACAGATCAGGCCAGATACCACCAGGTGTTTGTTTTTGGATTTTAGTGTCAATGTTTAGTGACATGCATCAGTTAGACAAAGCTGAGCAGAGAAAATTTTACTTTAATGAAAAGCTTTGCAGCTTGTTTAAATTCCAGCTTATCAGTCATGATCATTTGGCAAGACCACTCACTGTAACATCTCCCTCTACCACTCAAGCATCATTTTTCAGTGTGCATGGAAGTCCAATGATCCCTAAAAGAAATTCTGAATGAGGTATAGGAACACAGCCAAATGTTCTGACCAATATATATATATTTTTATGTCAGGCATTACTAATTGAAAAGCTTTGCACAAAGAGAGAACAGTTTCTCTTGTCAATAACATAAAAATAAAAATGTTTTTGAACTAACTTATGGGAGGTTTAGCAGGCTAGGATCTCTGTATCCTCTTTCACGAAAAGATTTCCATCATATTGCTGTATAGACAAACAGCTCATTCATAAATGAGCAATTGAGCTGGTCTCAACGGGGAAAAATGTTTTGTAAAAGAAGCTGACATCACAGAAACACAGGAGGTGGGGAGTAGAGCTCAGCAGGTTTGATATAGCATGTATGTTTATCACTTTTCATGCACAAGACAACACAGTGCAATTAGTTAAACAAGGTTAAACATGGAAAATTAATTGGTTTACAGAGGTGATGTTGGATTGACTGGAGAAACAGTCGTACTAATGGTGACAACTAACAACCCACAAAATCCAGCAGTCTGTTCTGTCTCGTCAATGTGTGGTAATAGGAAAGCAGACCTTCAATGATTTCTACAATAACTGAATCTGTGAAGCCAACTAAGCTTTGCAGTATATGGTTGCTATGGTAATGACACTAAGACCGACTTCCATTCATATGATCATAAAAAAGCATAATCTCAGTGCAACCATAGCCTAACCAAACACTTTATGTGTATGGCCAAGCAATCAACCATTTTGTGCCCAACTTTTTAAATGTAAAAAAAAAAAGAATTGCTTGCTTTGGGATGTTTCATACCAATTACTGAGTTGTTTAAATTAATCGAGGGCCATTACTTCGTGTCTAACAATAGTGAAATGGGCCAAATAAAGGTCAGAACCTCAACTGAAATTGGATATATTGCAAAATATTTCAAATCATTCAATATTCTTGGCAGTCTAGTAAAAATGAAAATGTCAGATTTGCATCCCCAATATAGATGTTGTAGCTTATTAAAATTGTTTTGCATCAATTGGGCCACAGTCAAGACCTTTCATTCCTCATAATGCTTCTATACCGAGATAGTATATCTAGAAATGCTAGAGGTGTCAACATGTGGCAAGTTTTGAAAGACAATCATAACACTGCATGTAGGTACAACATCTAAAACACTTACACCCAAAATCAAAAGCACCATAACCTAAGGCCGTTATTTTCACTTCCTCTTCTTTTCCATCTTTATTCCCGCTTCTCTGTCAATCCTTTACCCCATTCCTCAGGTGGAGATATTTAGCCGACAAACAGCCAATAATGGCAGTAAGCTCACTCCCTTTGAAGGCAGCTTAGATGTGAGAAACATTAGAGTAATAGATCTTCAGCGAAAATCAGCAGCCAGAGGGCAGGACTTCTTCAGCAGGGTTGCTTGAGCCGCACCTTGACTGTCTTTTATAGTAATTATGATAGTGATGTCTTCAGTTGGATTCAGTCTGATCCTCTCTGCTTAGTGCTTTGAAACGGTTAAGGCACGATGAAAGAGGATCTTTTATTCCTAACAATGCCACTGGTAGTCAGCGCTTGGGTGCTGCCTTTAAGAGGCTCTAAATGGTTGTGTGGATAACAGCATGTTTGTGTATGTGTGGATTGTATGCAAGGGTGAGGTTTAAGTGTGTTTGCTTTTTCTTTTTTTTTTTTCAATCTGAATAGACTGACTGCGCTGGCATTCAGTTTCTCTTGTTGGTCACACATGAGCTTGCACACACGTATACACACTTACAAAGAGTCAGGAAGGAGGGCACAATGCCTTTCTCCCTCCTCCTTCCTCTGAAGATGTTTTTTTCATTCTCCCTCTCTCCCAGACTTCCTGGGAGGGGTACACCAGCTTTTGTGTCCAAATGCACTCTCTCTTTATCTTTCCCTCTCTTATTCTTTCTGTCTCTCATTCACGGGGCACAAAGACTAAAGGGAGAGGGCGAGGGAGAAGTCTTTCACCTGGACAAGGAGCGATACGGTGAGGACCTGCCTACAAAAGTGCCAGGAAACACAGAGGGTGGGATGAAGAGAAAAAAAAACGAAAAAAAAAAAAAAAAAAAACGAGAGATGGCTCCATGTTTTGGGCTCTTCTCCCCTTGCTGCGGTTTTGGGGAGAATGGCAGGCGGATGTCTGGGTGGAGAGAACGGCTGTTTAGTCTAAGGCCATGTCATGGGAAACGTACTCGTGCCCTTTGGGACTTATTCATACCCTGGTATACAACACACGCACATAACCACGCGCACGCACACACTCTACGTCCGCTCCCTGTCCTCCCACACACATGCACATGCACGCGCACACACACCCTGTCATGAGATAGAGCGGAGGGAGGGGTGAAAGGTCAAGCACTTCAGTAATGGAACAGGAAGCATTGGAACAGTCGGTGCTACACAACGTACAACTGTCTCCAATATGTGGACAGGACTGACAGGCAGCTGTTGTGAGTAGGCCATGACTTTAGGAGGCAGAGAGACATGCATTGCCCTGCCCACTAATCAGTCGATGTAACAAGTAGAGTTTTTTTTGTGATTTTAATATGTTTAATATTTTCTAAACATGAAAGCTATGAGGTTAAGAAAATGCTGATGCTACAAATGTCTGGAAAAGTTTACAAATTTTACTGCAGGATAACTCTTAAACAGGTTTTTTCAGTTTAAATACTTATTTATGTATCTATTCTTAATGTCTTTTCACATTAAGCACATAAATCCTAAGACAAATTACTTGTTTGTGCACAGTCTTGGCTAATAAAGCTAAGGAGCTTTATTTATTTATTTTTTATACTTCATGCTGATTCAGTTCTTAGCAGAAAGTCCAACAGTAAAAGGAAATCTCATGAGTATTAATGTCATCCTCTATTATGACTTCATTTGGTTGAATGGCAGAAACAGGAGGACAATGCATTTTTTATTTTTTTTTAGAAAACCACTCAACTCCATTGCTGACATCTGTCCTACTTTACTCATGCGTTTACAGAGCTGTGATCATCGCAGTTGTGCCGTCTATTTTATAGGCACCCATGGATAATATCTAGAACAGAATGTTGATCAGCACTTGATGAAATCTTACCTCCTTCCAATGAAGGCATGTGGCTGCTGTTGGTTTAAAGAGATTTAGCTTGGCCTCTTGCCACATGTGTAAAAATCCAGATTTCCCCTTTTATTCCTTCTCAGACATGTAATAGAGACATGAGCAAGTCTAGCAGCAGTTGCAGTGGCCTTGCAGCGGTTAATGCCTTTCAAAATATATATTAAAAAGAATATATGTTTTAAGATAAGAGTTGTTTATAAAAATGTCTGCTTTCTACCATTCTCAACAATCATCATTTTGCTATACAAAAATATTAAGGTGCCAGTTATTATTGACCTGACTGCTGGGTTTTCCTCCATTTAAAGCTAGCCTATATTAAAAGGCCTTACAGAAAAATATGAATATCATATTTCCATTTATTTTTTGTCAATTTCATTGGCTGACTCTTTATTTGATATTTATCCATATTTGTGACTGTTTCATAATTATAATAAACTTGCATCAATCAGACTTTTTTATTTATCTGATCTGATCCTCATTTCAACTTCCCTTTTTGGTGTGAATGTTCGTTAAACTATTTACTGCCACCAGTCTTGGCCAGGATTCTCGTTCAAAAGAGATTTTTAATCTCAGTGGGATTTTCCTGGTGAAATAAAGGTTAATAACAATAACAATAATTGCTACTCTGTGGGAAACACTGATGCATTATCCACCATTACCCACTAACAGCTCTTCTGTGTGCGGAAGAAGGATGTATTTATGTTAATACATGCTCTCTGGCTTGTGCAACAGATTCACATGCAATGTGCCCCATAAGATCTTGAAAGTGCATGAATGCGTGTGCGTGTGTGTGTGTGTGTGTGTGTGTGTGTGTGTGTGTGTGTGTGTGTGTGTGACCATTGTTGTAAGAAGCATTAAGTATCATTAGCTCTTGCTAGTCATCACCTGCAGACTGCCAGTCCGACATGAACCACTCTGCTCAGCAGACCTGGCCAGCAATCTTACAGATAGGTAGATGGAGACAGACAGACCTATGTTGAGATGTAGGGAAAGAACGTAGAAGTCTGTGTCTTACACACCCTGCTGTCAACACTGCCGCTCGCATTCTCCTTTATGTCTGATAATTGTGGGGTTATTATTTTTGAATCTTGAAAAATGACTATACTAAATAAGTATCGGTTAGCTTCAAGTATCAAGGTATATCAGCGGTTTAAAAAGTTATGGTTTCAAAACAGATGCAACTTTGTATCATCCAGAGCCAGTACAGTACTCCTCTTCATATATAAAGGTTATTAGTCCTATTAGCTGTGTGAGGTTTGATTCCTGATCTTGGGTCCTTTGTTCTCTTTTACTGTTTACAAAGGCCACTGGTGCCATCAATCTTTTAACTAATTTTCCAGCATATTGTTTCTATGTTTTGAAGTCCTTTTGGTCATAAACCAGAGAAAGTGCCAGTGTGACAAGATTTTAAAAGTAAGCCAGCACGCTCACATCCTCACAAGTTTCTGCACACTGACAGTAAGTTGCCTTTAAAAAGGTGCTTCCCTTAATTACAAGAAGGGGAGTCACACAAAACTCAGCCAGTCATGGTATAAGAAATAGCTGGTTTTGGGAAACCACTTTTAAAACCGCAAGTGGCTTTAAAATATGTTTAGCATTTGACTGCAGGCTCTAGTCTGGCACTTAGTTTGACTAATTAATCAGAAAATATCAGTTGTTATACTTGTGATAATCTATTTAGAGCAAGACCACAGGAAGTAGACAATATTTTTGTATTAATTGCAAGTTACGTTCCCGAAAGCAATATTTTCACTGTCATCCGCATGATATTCAACTGAAGCAATTATCCCCTGTTATCTAACAGGGGATAATTGAAATAAAAGAAAACAAATCGTCACATATGTTTTTATAGTTAATGCCTTTTGCGAAACAATAAAACTATGTATGTTTTTATTATTGCTCATAAGCATTATTCTCCATAAAGATGACTTCATTATGCCAAAGCAAAAAGCAGCTACTAATGACTGAATACGTGTATCACTGAAACATACACGCATCTGCACCAAACTGTAGTTTGTCCCTGGACAGGACAATGCCGTCTCTGTGGTGAAAATGAAAGGACTCGTCCTTTCGCACAAATTCATGCACATATACTCGTGAGCACACACACAAACAAACATTCCCATGGATCCCCAGGATCGGAAAGGGCCTGAATAGGAATCTGGGCCATGCCGGCACACAAGCAGCCCTTCACCACACAACCACACATTAAAAGAAGGGCATTCCTAGCCTCCGTGTGTCATACACTTGCGTCAGACTGCCATTACATGAAACATACAGATTCATAAATTCAGTCAGCGGTGACTTAGCCTAGTAAAAAGCAGTTCCTATTTCACCTCTATTTGCTTCGTACAGAAAGTTTGGGCTAGTTAGAAATAATTGCTTCCTGGAGGTTTTAAATTTTACCCAATTGCTAATGTTTACCTGTGACGTGTGCAATACACCAGTTTGACCCTGTGTAGCTTAACAGAAATTGCCTGTGCTATAAACAACCATCGTCCACTGCAAAGACAGAAATGAAGGGGGCGTCTGTTAATGGTAATTCAATATTTGGAATCGTAGCCAGCGTGAACTGAACGGCTTCGTTCACTTCCTCTGTTGCTATTGCTAAAACTACAGGCAGATTACAATTTTAAAACAGTGCAGAATATCAACGTCATCGTTCACAACTTCTCCTTCTGTTCGATGATTGACCCAGTAGAACATTTACCAGAGGGAATCCAAGCGAAGGGGAGAAACCCCAAACTGTGCTCCCCAAACAAGACTTTATTCAAGCAGAATTGCACAAGAAGACAATGGCGAGGATAGCGGTGTCTGGCCTGAGATGACATTTGTGCATATGCTGTCCAAACAGATACTTCATTGATCTCTCCCGCCTCCATCCTGATTCCCTTAAAGATCTTGTGTCGTGATAGGTTTCTGCCTTTTTTCTAAAGGACAGGATGTGCAGCGGCAGAGTACACCATGGCCACAGTGTCTTCTCCGCCTGTGGTTCCTAAGGGAAAAGTCATTGTTCTCATTGTTGTCCTGTACCTGCCTGCCTGCCGTCTGTCCTTGAGCGGGGTTTAAAAAGCCTTCCAGATTACGCTCAGTAAAGGACAATCCAATGCCCTGCCTATCCCTTTTTTTCTCCGAATCCCCTGGTATGAATATATGTCTTCTAACAAGCGGAAAAGGGTTTTCTCTGCAAGTGCTTGCCACCGGGCCTCGGGGGAATCTTGAAAGGTGCTAAGGAATTGACACCTTGGAAGTACACACTTTAGGATTTTGTCAAGGAAGGAAGGAACTAAAGAGCGGATGAGGGATAATAAAGATGAAGGAAAGCTAAGGGAAATAACTTTTTTTTGCACACTTTTCAGCAGAGCAGATTAACTGTGATAGTGTAGGCCACTGATATGGGCCTCTTAGCTCTCCGACAGTTGTTTGGCTCACAGCCAGAGCAACTGCTGACATATGGACATTTACTAAATCTGACTTCAGTTCACACCCTTCATTTCTTCTCTTCAGACTTGAGGTCCAAGCAATGAACTAGATGGGCGTTTTTTTTAAGAAACGGTACATTTACACTTCAGTGCAGCATGGGCAACTTCAGCACCTGCTCTGAAGGCACACAAGCTGGGGCATATAAATTCTTCCAATCTCAAACAGCCTGGAGAGAGCAGGTGAGGAAAGGAGAATAGGTATGGGTAGGGGGTGTAGTGAGGCAAACAGAGAGACCAAGGGAGGGCTGGGTCGTTAAGGCGGGGGTCTAACAGAGACGTCTGGAGCCAGGACACTGAT
The DNA here is from genome assembly GCA_903066825.1 of Alfaro cultratus. NCBI lineage: Eukaryota > Metazoa > Chordata > Actinopteri > Cyprinodontiformes > Poeciliidae > Alfaro > Alfaro cultratus. The sequence goes on from CAEFZX010027187.1 coordinate 44,208, forward strand.
GCTTGAGTTGATAACTGCTCTAAAGAGAACCTTCTACTGTCAGTGAACACACACACACAATGTCACAGAGCGTTGTCTTTTTCTTTTCTTTTTTTTCCTCACTTCTCTGACTTCAGTTTGCTTTCCCCTCAAATTTTCCTCCCCTTGACTTTATCACATACAATTTCATTAACTTCTGTCTCTAAGAGGCGATGTTTACAGTGTGACCCCCGGTCACTCCTGATAGGAATCGTTCCATCAACATAATGGCTAAGTGACACGCACACGACTGTTACTATCATGGCCCCCACAGAGGCAGGATGTTGTCCCCGCCATACGCATGCCGCTGTTCGCAATAAAATCTTCAAAATCATTCAAAATGCAATCCTGCATCCTCAACACCGATTTGAGCATTTCTCTGACTCTCTTCATATTCTGCCCCGTCATCATCCTTGCTTTCTTGTTTCACCTCTTCTGAATAGAAAAAAAAAAAAAAAAGAAATCACCCTTGCAGTGTGGGTGGTCTTCACACACATGCACACCCACACATCCTCACCCTCTCCTTAGCTTTTCTCTGTCTGGTAATGCACTAGCTGTGGTTTCCTGGCCTCGGCCAAAACACTGTTAGAAGTTCACCGCACCCACCGCTTTACCATGAAGCTTCACCTAAATGCTCCACTCTCTTTTCCTAGTTTACACACACACACACACACACACACACACACACACACACACACACACACACACACACACAAGAAAAACTGATTACAGTGGCATGAAACACTTGAAGATGAGCCTCTGGAAAGTTTAGGAACTAGAACTTTACAGTGCTTTGCAAAAGGGTTAGTACCCTCTGCACGTTCTCCATATTTTCTCTATATAATCACAGGCTTGCATATTTTTATTCTGATTCTATGCGATAGACCACCATAACAGCACATGATTGTAAAATGGAATGAAACTGATGCATGGCTTTTAAGAATTTGTTAAAAATTAAAAACTTTAACATGTGGCTGGCATCTTAATGTGCTCCCTTTACTCTGATACTCCTAAATTAAATCCTGTGCAATTCTCAGTATTAATACAGATGGTTTGTAAAAGTGTCAGAGGTTTGTTAGAAAACATCAGTGAACAAACAGTGTGAAGAGGGACTACATTGTGGAGACGTTTAAAGCAGATGTAGGTTATAAAACAATATGCTACACTTCTGACATCAGGTGGAGAATTGTTCAGATCCTGGCTATTCAACTGACTAGCCATGAAGGAGAACAATAATGGCAGAAGCAGTTAAAACATCCAAGATGACTTTGGAGGACAAGAAGAACAACAGCCCTGTAAAAAGAGTTACTATTAAGGTCAATACACATTAGCAGCATCAGACATGTGTTAAGAAATATGTTACAATTCTTTTACACCCTCATGTCCTGTATTTGGTCAGCTGATGACGATTTAAGGGATGCTGTCCAATAAACCTGCTCTATTCAGACTTGTCTATGTACAGCTGTACACATCTGGAGACCAAACATTTCTTCTATTTTGACAAAAAAAATGCCTTTATTTTGGGTTAAAGGTACCACCAGTTCATGTTTGTTAATGGATAAGACAACACTGATGTTTTCGCAATATAACTTGCTGTTTTTTTGTGCGTGTTCCACAAATCTGGCCTTTATGGAATAGTGGCAAGCGAAAAGCTACTATTTAAAGAAATAAATCTTACTTGGGATTCAAGCAAACATGTGACAGAAGGTGCTCTTGTGAGATGAACATTTCGAGATATATGCAAAGCCCTAAATTTGGCGGTAAACCAGCATCACGCTGAATACATTGTCCTCACTATAAAACCTGGCGGTGACAGCGTCATATTGCAGGAACACTTTACTTTTGCAGGAGCTCAAACATTTGACAGATCGGATAGACTGATGTCTGGTGCTAAATACTGGGCAATCCTTAGATGCTGCAGAAGACTCAAGACTGGGCAGAAATTCACCTTCCAGCAGGACTATAACCTTGTACAACAAGCCTACAATGAAATGATTCAGATCAAAGCACAACCATGTGTCAGAATGACCCACTTATGAAAGTTGCTCTACAAAGTATTGACCTGGGAGAGCTGAAATCAAACCCCAGCAAAAAACAGACATTTTTGATTGTAAAAAGGCGAAATATAAAAATGCTAGCAGTCTTCTCATGCAATGTAACATGAAACAAAAATCAATTTAGTTGCTATTTCAAAAATTGAATTAAATATGAGCAGTTCTGTCATTAGGACAGTCGACCAATTCATTTAGTGTTGTATAACATTTCTTACAAACAGGCTACTTACTGAGTCATTGTAAGCCCATTTCTTGTGACATTAAGCCTTCAGTTATACTTCAAACTATTCAGATCCTCAAACAACTCCACTGTACTTAGCGTTCTCTAGCATTGCACATATCCATGCACACTAACAAAGTCTCTCACCCTTGGGCACTGTCTTTCCTTCCTAATCTGATATCAAAGAGCAGGTTTTTCAAAGCGTCACACATGACAGATCATTTTATGTGTTGCCCACAGAAACGATTATTGCCATAAATCATCAGCAACTTTGCTGTGAGCCTCTTGCAACACCTTTTGCCTCCCAGTGGTTAAATTCCTTTGCAGAGTTCCACACTGCACTCCCCCTCAGTGTTAGGATACAATTGTTTTTGCTGATTCACATTTAATTATGTTTATACATGAATTCAGTAAGGCCTTCCAGGTTTGCAAATAAACTCTGGAAGATGTAATAGTCCCTGCGCTGCCCGAATCACCCTCTCCAATGTCGTAGCGTGAACATTTTGGCTCGCTTTGAAGAGCTCTCTGGTGACACGAGCGAATGATGTCATACACTTTCAGAGATTTGTGTTAATGCAGTTTTTAAGGTGGACAGTTTCCGAGTAAATCCCCAAGAAAATCTCTTTGCACTGTGCACTCAGAGGCTAATCCTGCCTGCACACCACAACGGGGTGTTCTGGACACTTCAGCAGATGCTGTTGGAGATTGAATCAGCTCACCTCCATCATAAACTCTTGTACAATATGTTAAACTGTATATCCTCGCCATGGAGGCTGGACCTAGTGTGTTTGTGTATTCATTTGAGTGCAGTCAGGCAGAAGTCTCTTTCATCATTTTTATCAACAACTTAAAAGAGAAATCTTTTTTTTTTTTTTTTTTCCTGTAGGAACTTCATTTGTTGTGGCGTCTTCACTACCATCCCACATTCCTTTTGTGTCTTCTCTAAAAGTACTGCATGTGTGTGAGCGAGTCTGTGTGGGTGTGTGTAGTTGGCCTCTGAGTTTATTTATCTTATTCTAAATCAGCCCTCAAACTCACTAATTGGTCAGTTCCAATGTTAGGTAATGGAGGGAAATGAACAATTAAGCCTGTGTTTGCAGGGAATGATGAGTATTTGTGTGTGGCTGCAAAGGAGCAGCTAGGAGCAATTAGAATTGCCAAAGAGGAATAGTCTTTCCTGTCACCCAAGTTTTTTTATTTTTATTTTGTTTAATTCTAGAGGCTCAACACTCACCTTCATAACAGATCCAGTCATCATTGAGTGGGCACTGATTTAGTCATGCTGCAATTGCCCCAAACCAATAATTTCTATGCTCATATGTAGTTCTAATTAGATATTTTCACACAAAGCCATTCTTTCTCACTGTTGGAAACTGTGGCAGATTCCCTTTGAATATTGCTCTGGTCAAGCCCTTACTTCTGTCACTATAACCAAGTAAAACAAATTCTGAAAATCCTGAATGTCCTTAGGCAGGATAAAGCACAATCCTGCCCACAGGTAGTAAATAAAATAATCTCCCTTTTATCAGTAGCAGTAAGAACTACAAACTTTTCATTGGCTACACATGTAAAAAAGCCATAGAAAACATGTTCAAGACGCAACATGTACACATACACATATATTTAGTAGTACACTTGATAGTACTATTATTTATTTATTTATTTATTATTATTTTTTTTTTTTTTACCCTTTGCGCCTGATCGAACTGGTGTAACTGTAACAAGTTTCTATGTTATGCTGCTCGATTGTTGTAGGTCACAATTCTCTTTCTGATGTTTTGCCTATTTTTTTGTTGTTTTTTGGGGGGGGGTTTCTGTGATGGCAAACAAGGAAGTAGTGAATTCGATGTGTTGCCATAAAATACATCTGCATTCACTTAACTAAAAATGCATGAATTACAAACTTACAAAGCCATTACATCATTTCCACCATGGATTTCCCAAATGACTTAAAGGCATAACTATTGTTGGTTCAATAACCTGCAGCAAAATGCCCGCGTGCCATTTTCCCATTGCATTTTCCGGGGTTGAGGGTTAAGAATTATCAAAAACAAAATCTTCTCTTGTTATTAAGGCATTTAGCAAATAAAAATAATTTTGGTACTCCTAACTGAACTAAATAAAGAAACGATTTGCCTCATTTAATGTCGGACAATGAGAGGGGGGAAAAAATTTATTTGTCTTTTTATAGTGTACGTAAATCGTTGGCTTCGATTTTACAGGGATTCTTTGATTAAGAGTTAAAACCTAAACACTACATGTATTTAAACTTTCACAGTGAAATCTGACTGTTGCAGGCCCCCAAGATGTCCATAGAGAAAGGCATCATTCAAGCATGCCTCTTTAAGTCAGGATTTCACCTTTATCACTTTTATCACTTCAGTATCGCAGAGTGTTGGTAATCTTCCATCTGAAGGCTTGCACCATGAAGACATTTGACAGATGTACTTTTAGGCAACAGCAGGGTGGTGCAAGAAAGAGCTCTGTAAAATGTCTAAAGTGTCTCTAAAGTGGCTGGTAGCTCTTAGATGCATTTGCAGGATATGACAACCTTTCAAACACATAACCGCACAAATCATCTACAAACTGTGTATTTCACCATTTATGAATTAGTTATACAACGGAGTCATTTTGTGAAGTTACAAATAGAAATGATTGTAGATGTGTTATTTTTACCTGATTGACGATGAGAGACCAACGTGTGAGAGTGAAAAAGTACATTTTAAACAAATATATGTTTGTGTAAGTCAGTAAAGTCCACAAACGCTTGGAGACGGACAAACACAGCCCATTTAACCCTTCTCATTGGCTAGGTTCACACAGCAGGTTTTGATGCTCACGTTCAATATTTGACTGAAATCCTGTCTTTTGTGTGTGTGGTACCACCGAATGATGCGATTGCAAGCAGACGTCTGTGTGTACTTCTTCCACATGCCAAGAAGAAGAACAGTGATGTCACATAGCAGCATGTGTGGATGTAAGAATGGACGTCTCTGGATTGATTTTAAAGTTATTCAGCAATGGGAGCTGACAGTATTCTGACAAGCTCATAACAAGACAATGGAAGCCAATAAAAAGAGAGCACAACTAACAACAATGGCCTTTTGTGGACCATTGACTCCAATGTCTGTAGAGAAGTTTGTACGAACAAAATGTACAAAATTATACAAAACGGAGCTGTCTGCATGTCATTTTGTACCCACCAGAAGAACATTTACTACCCTCTGAACATAATCTGCTGTGAAGAAACAATGTTATTTACACCTCTAAATGATATCTACTAGCTAAAGTTTGCTTAGTTATTTTTGATTTAATCAGGATTCATAATCTGTTATTTTTCATGTGGTTCAATTGCCAATGAAACATCTGTATGGAAATAGAAAGTAATTGAAAGAAACAATTACATACATGAAATTTTAACATTTTTGTAACAATTTATCTCAGTATTTTCTTTAAAAAGCAACTTTATGGAAAAAAGAGTAATTTCCACTAGCTTATGTCTTTAGATGTGAATTGAAAATAGGCAGGGGGAAATGAAAACATGTAGGTATGAAATGAAGATACTAATTGGCAAAAGAGAGAAATTAAGCCAAACCTTGAAGAAGCCATGCTCAACTCATACACATACACAGATGCACGAATATTCATGGTCTCCAGTTGGTGTTGAGAAACCTGACACTGAAAGTGCTTCAGTTATTTACCCATAGTGGACAGCACAACACACTCACTCGAACACACACACACACACACACACACACACGCTGTCTCTTGTTCTTACATTGATAGTCACTGGCGTAACCAGTCACTGTGTTATGCCAGTGACTGGTGGTCACACATACAACCATTATTGAAGTATTACAGTTTCTAACGATATTTTGAATATAAGTTTCCATCATAAAAAATAAACAAGCCAGATGTTTAGATGATGATAACTCTTTAAGCACAACCACGCAGTCAAAGAGCCATTAAAACACTTCAAGAGATCCATAATTTTAAAGGTATTTAAGTAAAACCAGGTCTGATCAGGCAGTAAAACATTCTTTAACTTCAAGATGTTACCTACAGGTATGTGGTGAAAGGGCTCAGGCCCGCCGGCACAGATGACAGACCCATCTCCGAGCAGTCCACCATGATAAAAATGCCATCTTCCTCGCACTGGCAAGTGGCCGGGCAAGCTGCCTCAGACTCCTGTCTGTCTTGGACCTGTCCGTACCCCCACGCTCCAGGGGTGGACCCCCAGTTTCCTCCAGCAGCGCAGAGAAGCAGTACGCCAAGCAGCATGTCTGTCCGTCCACCTGTCTGCATCTACACCTGCAAAGAGCTTCCCCTCTGTCCTATGAAATGTCTTACGAGGCAGCTGTGATAAATGGTTTCCTCTCAGATGTTCCTGTCCTCCTTTTTTTTTTTTGTTACTGCTTTTCCTCCCAGTGGGTTGTCCACACTGTAAATCTGTCCTGTCAGAAGATCTGCTTCTTCATCTCCATTAATCTGCTTGTCTCCCAGCTTTTACTTTACTCCCCTAGGGTTTCACTTAATCTTAACTTCCCTTCCTCCTTCCGTCTCCCTTCCTAAATCTTTTCTCTGCACTCTTTCTCCTCCTGCTAGATTTAGTATCTCTCCCTCTTTCTGTCTATCTCTGTCTGAATATATATCTGTTGCTCTGTGCCTCTCTCTCTTTACCTATTGTAGAAGGAGTGAATGAGCCAGCCCCATTGGCCCACAATTTAGGGATGGGCTGGAGCATCTCTGGAAAGTGGGAGGGGCCCTCACTTCTCAAACTCCCAACTCTTCCCTCTCTTTTTCCCCTTTCCTCCCCCCTCACCCCCCTTCTAATTTTGCTCTGCCTTGAAGCTTGGTCTGAGCACAGAGGGTGAGAAAGTTAATTTTCCAAGGGGAAATGGGAGCGACAGAGTGCAGATAATAGAGCACAGAGTGATCCTGACCTACAGAGGAATTAAAGTATTTTTTTTTAGGATAAGGACTAAAACAGCTGAATGAACTTGTGAAAGAGCTGCAGCAGTTCAGTGTGTGACTGGCGGCGACCATGTGGAGAAAACTGAAATTCTGACACTTCAGCACCCTTCAGTTCCCAGAAGGAGCCGAATCTAGTGTCTCGTAAGTTGCACCTTCTCAGGTTCCCCCCGCCGGAATGCCACAGTCACACACAGAGAAACACACGCACACACACACACACGTATGAATGCCCAGAGATAAGTAGCAGATTGTGACAGACTTACGCAAAACAACTGGTAGATTCATTTCACATATGCTCGACTATGGTTTTCTGAAGAATTGCAGCTGAATTTCAAAGTATAAAATACTGGGTTTTTGAGATCATGATAAATACGTTTACAACTTTTTCATCCTTGTCACATATATCTTGTACAATTCACCTGAAAAACAAATTGGGAAGAAAATCAAGGAATAATAGAGTTATATTCAACACTACAGTGAAAGCAGTCATCCAGTACTGGAGAAAATGTAAGATAATAGTAACATATCAAGCACTGAATGAACCATCCAAAACAAAACAAAAAAAAGGAGCCTGATCAAGGAGCCTGAGAAAAGCATGACAGCAATACTGTTAAATATTTGTTTGACAACAATATCCCACAATCTCCATAATAGGGCTGTAAGGCAGAATTATTTTTCATCCAAACATTAAAGTCTGGTTAAAATGTGGCAAAATTTTGGTTCAATTGTTAAAAAAACAAAACAAAACAAAAAAAAAAACCTTCACAAAGTGAATTGTAAACTTTTGACCAGAATTCTGAGAGGAAAATTTAGTAAGGAACACATAGCCACAGTGAAACATGAAGGTGGAATCGTCATGCTGTGGGCTTGCTTTTTTCCATGGAATACCAGTCACTTTTGACCCAAAAATTTTACTAGAAGAAAATACAATTTTTGTGTGGGCTGACAAATGATATCATGTTTATAACAACATAAAAAGCTAAATGGACATTAATTAATTTTCTTTAGCTATTTTTGGTAACTTACAGTGAAGATGGCATTTATTGTGAATTAAAACAATATTAATTAACTAAATTTAATGGAATATAAGTATGTAGGGCACAATTACAACTTGTTTACCAAACTGAATGTAATGTTAATGTAACGACAGAATCTAGTAATAGGTCATCTAAAAAGAAAGCTTGTTTATAATCTTGGACACAATATTGTGTCGCCCTTCACAAGAAGGGAAGAGAGGCAGTCACTGACCACAACCTCTGACCTGTTTTTAAATGATTGGTCACTGGAAGGACTTTAATGTGCTTCTTACCAATAACTGTTAATAAATGTTTAGGTTATTAGTTTATTTAAAACATCACAATTTTCAAAAAGCATTAATAAAAGATGCATCGCACCAGATTTAGCTTAAGATAGTTTCCGTCTGTAGCCCCTCAGCAGAAGAGCTAATAATACAGTGTAAAATTATAAAACATACATTGAAAGTCTCCATATGCCCTCCATTACAACAATATAAACATTAAACACCAAACTTTTGTTCTAGAATCACTACTGCCAAGATTACAGAACAAATTTAGTTCTAAAATGAATTTTGCAACTCACTTTTAGGGAGTGCATACATAGGGTTAAACAAAGAAATGCTATACCGCTTCATTTTTGGCAGAGGTGGTTCCTGTATGTGACAGGAGGTTGCCCACCTTCCAAATAATAGTTAAAAAAAAGATGGCCCGTTATGACAATCAAGCAGAGCTTGTATTATTTGTTCCTGTTTAATTTCTCAGTACTATCATCCTGCAGATGGTTCCTAGAAGTAAAACACCTCAGAATTCCTCCTCATCTCTTCAGTTCTGGCGATGTTTTATGAGGAATTACATCATCTTCCATAAGCTAATATAAACCAAGCGGTTGGCCTCATAAAGCTGGTGCATTTCTTAGAAAGTCGAAAGCTGGGCCTGAGGTGTAAAGGCGGCAGGGGCTTTCATGTTAGAACATCAGTATGTTGACGGCAAACAAACACAGATGCGAATAGATGCAAAACCAAAAACAAGGATGTAACGTGCAAGTTCATAACTACCAAAATTGTGGAGGTGGGATGCAGGCTTATCAAAAAAATATCGCCTCACAGCCTAAAATATATGCACTCGTAAATGTTTGTCTTCCCTGTTGCTCTGTCTGCCTTTCTCTTAACTTTTCTTCTTTCTCCACAATCCTGTAGCCTGAATAGTTCCTCATTAATTAATTAACATTCCTATGCCACAGTGTTTTCTGAGGAGCCTTTGTTATGGCCCCACAAAAACTCTTTCAGAGCAGTTCTTCACAATGTCCCTCTCTCTTACTCACACTCTCTCGTGCTCTCTCTTCTTCCTCCCTTTTCTTCATCTCTGTAGTGGAAGTTCTGTTGGTGCTCTATCTGTCTATTGCCAGTTGATTTTTTCTTTTCTTTTACATACTCGTCAAATACACATTATGGTTTCTCTGATCAAAGGCATGCCTAGCAGGATCTTGCAGTTGGCCGATGCACAAGCAAGCACACAGTTTTACCCATTGGCATTAATCTGTGTGTACAAACATAAAAAACATGCACATGTTCTTTATACACCTGCAAATTTTTCCCCTCTCTTTGGCTGTGCACCTCCAGCCTTCTGGCACACTAAAACTCTGTCATCTTTTTTAAATGCTCTTTGATTGTCTGGCCTCAGGGGGCCCCTAAAACACACAGAGTGCTCTGGAAAAGAAAACTGCATGTTTGGTCTCCTGCCTGTCTGTGTTTCTCCTTTTTTTACTGGCCTCTCTTGTTTTCCTGTTTTGATCCTGTCTTTTCGGTTTGCACGGCTCCTCATACAGCTGTGAACGTCAAACAGGATTTGGTCAGATTGAACATGTTCTTGCAGTTCACGGATGAGCGTGTGCTCAGAAGGGAAGCAGCACAAATCAGTCTAGCAGCAGAATTTACAAATATTTAAAAATAACTTTGACACGAAGGAGTATTGATGGATGAGCATGGAAATTTTTTGTGCATATTCTTGCAAGTTATTGTTATAGATTATATTATATAATGTTCAGACATGACTATTTCTTTCCTGGAAAAGTAGAACTTTTTAATTCCCATCAGAAACTGTAATGCAAACCTAACCTATTGGGTTATTGACAAATTGTGAAGGATTTAGGTCAACATACTAGAGGAGAGCAATGAAGCAGAATCCACAGACAAAAGCATATTAGTATATATTTGTGAAGTTATTTTCTTTTCCCATCGCAACCGATTAGAGTGTAATTTGGTCTTGGTGACTGAAATAGACAGATCACCAGGTTTATCTTGTGGAAGGACGAATAAACTAATACTGAAGAAAGTGAAATCCAAGTTTTCATCTTTAATAAGTCATGGTCAAATGTTTTTGCTATAACAAATGTGTTTGGTGACTTAGCGGTTTTTAAATACTGTATAGCTGTTGTTGTTGTCTTTTGGGAGGGGGGGGGGGTTGCATGTTTCTGTGATTTAATGGAGTTTGACAAGGTTTTAATGATACAATACCAAACCTTTCTTCATACCTTCAGCTGGTGTGTGATGAGGCTGAATTCAAATTGTATGAGACAGTAACATATTCATTTGAGAATGATACGTAACAAGTAGAGGCTTGAGGCAATGGACAGCATTTATGCTTGCCTCAAATCTTCATGTCAGGAAGTTTGACCAAAAGACTTCTCTAGATGTTCCTGTCAAAGCACTTTGGCTGGGTGAATAGGTGCATCTATCGTCTGGTTAGGTTGCTTTTTAGGATGTAGTGCCATTTTATAATATTTTGTGGTAAGAATCCAGTCATGCAAAGCATCTTCTCTTTACTGACATTATTAAACCTGTGCTGGGCACATTTTAAATAAACTATGATTGTACAATTTTGACAGAATCGTGGTTATAAGTTACTCTATGAGCTACTGTCAGATCTGTCCTTGGTATTTTCTATGACAGAAGCTGTCAGAAGAAGGCAGTGATTTCTCTGTTTTTAACTGGACTGCTTATTAGCTTGATAGAGATGGGCTCGTTGAAAGCTTCACAAGTGAGCTGGGTTTTAAGCTTATTGAGATACAATTCTTTAAATAACAAATCTGCACAAAAATCTATGTGAACTGTCACAATGAAAACTCAAACCATGATATTTGTACCACTGCTGAGGCTTTTGAACATGAATGTACACATATACATACACGCAGAGCTGCAACCCTTTGTAGCAAAGCGTCCCTTACCCTACCCCGTTTCTTTTTCTCACACTTTATCTCCTTCCTGCGCAAACTATCAAACAGTCTGCATCAGATCAAAGTTAGTGCCCTGTCCTCCCCCTTTTCACTGTGCTCCCCAGGCTGTAAACACTATCTAAGCAACAGCAGCCTTGAAGACACAAAGACAAGTAGCTACCCGACACCTGACTCTAACTTGAGAGCACTCAGCGTGGTCTACCTGGGAATAAAATAAAATTACCGAGGGCTACCTGAGCTCCTTTCACGGGGAGAACAGAGAAAGTTGCCGCACAATCAGCAAGTACCCCCACTCAAACCACACACACTCCGTATTGCCTTGTTCCTTTGCAACCATGTTCGTGGATAAGCATCATCCACTTGTGTCTCAGCAACTTACAAACTGAGAATATATTATTGTGAATTAGGTGTGTGTATTTCTGCCAATTTAAGGTTTACTGTATCTGCTCCTACCTCTCAATGTATTTATGCACACCTGGGGTGCAGAAGCAATTGAAGGCTAACTCAGGTATACTCAGCGGAAGCAAGTGAGACGCCATGGGTTGTCGTGGCGGCAACCTAGGTGTGTACTCTGTCTTTTCATGTGAAAGCACCTGAAAGCCAACAAAAGATCCCTCTCCTTTCCCCCTTTCCCCCTCCTCCCTTCCTTTCTGCATCTCACAGCACAAAAGACAGGGATGAATGAAAGGACAGGAGAGGAAGGGGGATGAGGTAAGAGTTTGAAGACAAGAGGGTGGAGCAAAAGAGCTTCTCAAACCTTTTACAGCACATACCACCTGAGAAATGGATTACCATTGTTGGCTCCACGCTTGTGACTGACATAAAAAGGTCTTTGAGGAGACTTCCGATGATATCATGGATGGAAAGCCAGCCAAGCTTCTCAGCTCTTGATAATACGCCGAAAGTTTCCCTGAAATCAAACAAGAATAGTGTGAGAAATTTCACAATTGGTATAAAGTTGATGTGGGCAGAAGTGGCAGAGGTGGAAATTCTAAGAGTGAGATGCAAGATGAAGAAGACATAAACAGGAAACACGAGGACCACTGCATTCACTTGATGGCAATGAAAACCAGCCCAGATTATGCAATAAGCAAGGAAATAAAGCAACTGGAAAAATAGAAGCTCTTCAAGGAGTTCTTTGCAGAGCATCAACATTACTGTACCAAAATAAATTTGATGTAGATTCGACTGGAGTAACTGGAGGAGTGGGGAACGGAGACTAATGCAGCAAAAGGAGTCCCCTCCACAATACTTCTTTTTTTTTTGTTTTGTTTAGTTTTTGTTTTGTTTCTATTATTTCACCACTAAAAAAAAGAGTTTCAAAAAAAAGATCTGTCTTGAGAATAATCTTTTGACCGTGACTTCAACATATATCTTTCGTAAGAGAAAGGAATTCAGTGGACCCAAATAAGTATTGAAAGGAAAGAGCACGCGATTCAAGACCCATTTAACACCATTGAAGAGGATTTCATGGATGGTGCCTATGTCCCTGGCACAACATTTGGTCAGAGGAAATTCTGCTCGCTGTGTTGGATCAGCAGTGTCAGGATCCCTCACAGTGGAGCAAATGAGCAGCAGCATAATATGTCAAAAAATATGCTTTAAGAATTCTGCTGATCTTTGGAATAGACCTTAATAATCACATGATACAAAACTGACAAACTAGCAGGATTGTTTCACAGTTGTTTACACGTCTGTTAATCTGGGTAATCTCCCATACTGGAAAATTGATTAATGTAGGCATTTTTTTGTAATTCTTTACTATGTTAGGCTTATTTTGAATGACATTTATTTCTATTGTAAGTCTGATTGTCAGCACTGAATTAATACCCTCATTTAGAAGAAGGATTACCCTGCAATCTTCCAACAGGATCAAACAGAGTAGAGAAGAAAGCATGTCTTGGCTTTGTTTGTTCTTGCTTTGGTTCTGTTTATAATAGTTTTCGCATCTGCTCACAGGGCTTCTACAGTCTTTTGATCATTTGTGAATTCCAATAGAGTAAAAACAGCATCATTGAATAGAAATGTCTTAAATTGAACCAAGTAATTAAGTTAATATCCAAAATTATAAAAGAAAATTTAAGCTACCTCTAACGGACCTTGCAGCTCTTAAGATATCTGTGTCTGTTTTAAACTATTTGTTTATTTACATAGTGAATATAAGTATGTTGGACATAAAGCATTTAGAGTGACAGAACACAATATATATCAGTTGTTTTACAGAATTTTCTATTCATAGTGCTTCTGAAATGCTTGTTGGTGTTAATGGTGAAATGTTTTGAACAGTGAAAATTGTTTTTTATTTGCAGTACCTTTGAACTGATGTCGGGGCGTCCAGGGAGCGTGTCTTCCATGTCTTTTGAGACCTTCAAACTAGCACTTGATGTGCTGGAAAAGAAGGAGCAGCAGATGAAGTCTGCACAGCAAAGGGCTCAGTTTCTTCAAGAAGAACTCAACAGAGCTGTAGCAAAGCTGGGGGAAGCACAATCAGAAATCGAAAATATTCAGTCTGCAGCCGCCTTTTATGCTGATTATGGTAGGTACAGTATATGAATCTTATATAATGTTGGTTAGGTTGTATTTATGTCTTACGTTACCATTTTAATACACAGATGATTTATTGGTGTATTATGTGGAACTTGCAGTGTGTATAAAAATCTTGAAAAGCCATTCAAGATTTTTACATCTTGAATGGTTTTTGTTTTACAAACCAATTACTATTGAAAAAGAACGGTTCAGATTTGACAAAATAAGTCCAAAAGCAACCCCTAATATCACAGTGAAAATTGATCCCTACAAAATAATGACAATTACATATTTTTAGGAAATATAAAATAATGTTTGTATAGATATTCTCCTCTTTCTAGGCAGTATTTAGTAGCTGCTCATTTGTCTTTGTCATAAAAAAATGTTTTTTTCTGCTAAAATCTTTCAGAGCAAAATGATGCTTCCAGTCAGTCTACCTTTGTAGAGGAAGATGTGCCATCCTGTTTGGAGGACGGAATTTAATGGGGGTGTTTTTGTTAATTTTATGTGGGGTTTTTTGTATTGGTAAAATTGTATTTTGTTAATATTTCAGTTAATCCTTTAAAATAAAGGTGAATTGTATAGTTTGAGTTCAGTGTTTCACTTGTCGTTTTTAAATTTTTTATTTTTGTAACATGGTAGAACAAGATGACATCTGAAAGTTGGGAGGTAGTTCTGTGTGAAGTTGGGTTAAAGTGAGAGGGAAGGACAGAGTGGGGTGCTGACATTCTGTACTGATGTGAGTTTTGCGTAAATGCTGATGTCACACAAGTCTGTTGCATTTTTTGAGAGAACTGAGTTGGAAGGCAAGACTTTATTGGTTGGTTTACATTCTTCGTCTTATGTCGAGTCATGGGATTTGGGTATTGATCAACAGAATGACATTGTGGATTTGAGTTGCATATTTGACCTTCTTCTCTGCAGGGTGGCCTGACACTATCACTGACTGTGTAAGAAGCCATCCAAGAAGAGTTTGGAGTAGAGAGTGGATTTTCACAGTTCAAAGAGTTTGTTGAGGTGGATTGGACATTTTTTATGGATGTGAGGTGCCCACTCCACATGGAGTGCTCCTTCCCAATATTTTGGACATTTTCCAATGGGAGGAGACACAGGAGATACCAGGGTACATTGGAGGGACTCTTTGTTGTTTGGTCTGTGGATGTCTTTCACTGAGTAGCTTGAGTACATAGGTCAGACAAAGAAAGTGGATGTATCCTCCTGGTGTCCTAAATTTCATAGCAATTATATATATTTATATATGTGGGGGTTTTTTTTTGTTGTTTTTTTTTATTATTATTGTTTGCCTGTTGCATTTAATAGGCTACGTTCTCGCTCCCAGTAGGGGGACACCACACACGCTGAGATCATCGGGCCAAGGCAAACATGTTGAATATTCCTGAATTAAGTTCAAAGCAGTCCTGACGTTCTTTCGACCGGACCCGATCAGCACATCGCACTAGAGCTGAAACGATTCCTCGAGGGATACGAGTACCTCCATTATTAAAATTCCTCGAGTAAAATTTATCTGCCTCGAAGCTTTGTTAAGTTATGCGTTATTATTTAATGCACCGTCTCCCAGTGCATTAAATAAACTCTGTTAAAAATGTGCATTTGCTGAGTTTATCATAATTTTAAATTATTGCAGCAAAATAGAGAAAAAAAACAACCTTGCAGCAAAAGCAAAGATTTCCTCTAAAATCTCCCTATCTAGTATTCCCCAGGTATGAAAATAGACACTTGTCTATATATTTTTATTCAAGCCTACTTGTTGTTAAATAATTTTGGAAAGCTTTCAAAACACAAGGTGAAATCATTCTAAAGACTCTTTATCTGCTTCTCACTCTCATGCAGCAGTCAAAAATGAAACATAGCCGTCTTGGCATTTGATCTTGGCTTTGCTTAGTTTCTCTGCACACAGCACAAGGGTTAGAAAAGAAAAAAGCTGACTAAAACAGGCAGGTCTACACATGACCAGCAGCAAATCAAGAGATGTAACACTTTGTTTGTTGCTATTCTGAGCAGAGCCACTGGCACTGCTCAGACATCAATCAGTGACGTATTTTTGGGTGAGTGTGATGGTGTGTATGTGTAATTGTTACACTTGGTTCTTGTCTCCATAAAAAGCTGATTGGTCTTGGAAAGCAGTTCAACTGTGTAGCCACGACTAACTGGTCATATCAGTGTGTGTGGGGGTAGGTGAGCACCTTTTCTTTTTAACTACAGGATCTCATTAATGTGTGTGTGTGTGAACTATTTTCAGATGTAAATAATGCTGTTTGTTCCCTTCTTGTTGACATGCTCAGGTCTACATGATTTCAGCTGTTTGGCTGTAGGAGGAGACAGATGTGGAATGTTAACCATGATGGAAAGCACTGCGCTGTCTCTCCAAAATCTCCTTCATGCAGGTCTTAGATAAGACAGCCAGCCGATTATTGTGGGTAAACACACCAGAATATCAGCCAGTTCTAAACTAAATATAGTGGCAGTTGCAAAATTACAGTTCGTAAATCCTCTGCTGGCTCTACCTTATCATCACTACAATCATGAATACATATAAATCACCCAGTGCTGCTGCGTGAATCGCTCCTGATTGAAGTTAGTTTTGAATGCAGTGATGAAATATTGCCATCTACTGGCAAGCTTAAAAACAGCAGGACTGCTGCAGACAAAAAAAATTATCAACCAGGCAATGCTGTCAGTACATATGCATCTTTGAGGATCTGTGCACCATCTCCTTAAAAAGGTTAGATGACCAATAAGCATGGATAATGCTTAAAATGTTGTTCATGACTGGAAAAATAACTACATTAGTCCATTTTTCATAAGAGGTGTTCTAATATAAAGCAAGTAAGTGGAGAGACAAAAAACAGTGTCAAAAGAGCTTTGACTAAATATTGTTTTTGACAAATTAGCATTTTATTTGCTCTAAGGAGACTCACTGCCTGTTTTTGTACGTGCTACTTTTTAGTGGCTTACCAAATCAGCCAATCACATGAGAGCAACTCAAACCATTTAAACGGTTAGACATGAAAAAGACAACTTACTGAAGTTGTACAATGTCCATTAAATGTACATTGCAATTATGTAAATGTTGTACCAAAACCCATGAGAATTGTCTCCAGCAGTTGTCAACTATGCTATGTGAATTAAATCAATTTTGAAGGTGAACTATCAAGATCCACGTCTTGGTTGTGTTTTCTGTTTTTGTTTTTCTTTAAACTGGAGCTCTTTCCTAAATCCATTTTCCTTTCTGATTCTTGTGATGCTTTAAAAATATCTCAGTCTGTCAACAATAACAAAAGAGTCACTTATTTGAGAAACAAAAAAATATCAGAAACAAAAATTGATTGCTTTACGGGAGGGTTTTCCAATTATTTCAAACACACAAAGCCGTACCATAACATCATCACTTTCCTATGAAAATCCATAAAGCGTTATTTTGGCATAAAAAAAAAAAAAGAAAAAACATTATTTTGGCAAAAAAGACTTAGACCATTATTCTTGTAAGTTGACAATATGTTTTTATGAGTTAGGAATTAAAAACATTAACATCAACATCAAGCCCAATGGACTTAATAATTTGTTAAAACACTTTCTACTGTCATAGCTAGCACATGTCACAATAATTCTTCTGCTGCCCACTCAGCACAAATCTCAGACCACATTAACCAAATTGCATGGACTCAACAAAGCAAACCACCCTGTTCTTCATTCCTCTGACCTCACTCTGGCTTGTGAGCATTTCAACAGACGGGAAGTGACATCTCTGCAGCCGCTCTGACGATGTCACGGTTTTTCGGTGGAAAGAGGAAGCCTGTCGCCTGCCATAACAGAGGATCTCTTAGCACGATGCGCACAAGCTGACGCATTTATCCCAGCTTCCCTGGGCACTCCTGAACCTGTAGAAATCACAGCAGCAGAAAAACCCAAAAGAATGTAGTTCCTATGGATTAAACTTTACTCTGCAGTGCTGTGTTGTGATATGTCCTCTTTGGAATTTCTTGTTGCATCGCTTATGTTCATGTCTCAGAATGCATAAAAAATTTGGTTCTGTGAGGGGGGTGTTTCTGCAGAGGTAGGTTTTCCGATTAAGTCAGAGGCACTTACTTTAATGCTTTCAGTGTATCTTAGAGCAGCAAATATAATGTACTGAAACAAAGCAGTGGAAAGAGAACTTATCCTTAAGCAGAACATTAGTCTCTTACGACTAAAAACTTAGTTTAGTGAAATAGGCCTTTTTCATCATCATTATCTGTAGCAAGTCTCAGCTTGCCAATATTTTCAGTACAAAGATGTGCGACATTGTAAACAGTATGCTGCACCTCCTGAATCTGTAAATATGCTTATGCAAGCACAGGCTCAAATATGCACATAGTTGCCTGCAGGCAACTACTGGTATGTGCTAATTCAGACGTATGTGCTGAATTAGTAAAACTAATTCAGCACATACGTCTTCAGATAAAAAAATAAAAAGCTAAAAGAGGTACAATCACCAGGTTAATTCACTCCTAAAAACAGCTGTGTTTTCAAAGACTCCTGATCAGCAGTCATGGTCACATTATTCAGGTATAGACAGTTATCTTTATGAACTGTCTCAGAGATGCAAAAGTGAAATCTGCAATGAAAATCAAAGAAACTCCAGTTGAACATAACCCAGGAGTTTAAATATGTATTTTTCAGTCAGTAATCCATCTGTTTCTTCAGTGTTGCTGTTGGATTAATTGTACGTGCAACTTGTGTGCAGAGTACCATATTTTTCAAAGATATTGGTTTGGAGTTTAGCTAATTTTTTGCTTTTTTTTGGCCTGATTCAATAATCAAGCACTTACAGACACATCCCTGCTAAGCTCTGGTTGTTCTGTTCGCTATAGTTCCTATAATCAGACAAAGCCTAACTTGTACATTGAATTATTCCTTTGATCAGATGATTATTTTTTTATTGGTTGTTTACAGACAACACAACCAGATGGAAGGGGTGTCAACATTTGAAGCGACTGCTGAAAAATCTGTAGGCTATGTCAATTTCTCTCTCTTGGTCAACAAAAAGACAACAAAGAAAAACTCTCGAAAAGAGATTGTGGTTGAGCCGTGACCAACACCAGGAACGAAATGTCAACTTCTGCAAAGGAGTAACTGCCCTGCTGAAAGCAGATCAGGTATGAGTTACAGAAAAGAAAAAGTGAGCAACATAGCTGTATCATATATCATCATAAATGTTTATTCTTATCCAGTATTTTGATCCAAAGTCGCACAAATTATTCATGCAAAGCATGATGGGTCATTGGGGTAAGGTTCATATTTGTGGCCATCACAACTTTTAATTTCGCCCACTGCTTAATTTGTTTGTTTTTTTGGAGCAATAAAACTTGAAATGATATTTTTAGTTCACATTCACAACAGTTCACAATGATTTGTGGACTTTATGACAGATAAAACTGACAAAAAATGAAAAATAAAAATAAATAAATAAATAAATAAATAAATAAATAAATCTTTTTGGCTTCAGATCTCTGAGCCCAAGCAATCAGAAAATATACAAATGCTGCTTTGTAAATACAAAATTACCCTTTACCAATAAAACGCTATATTCTTTACAATAACTATGTTAAATTGTGTTTTTAAATGTAAACAAAGCATCTACAGAGTTAATATTTTTAACTAGCAGTGACATTCTAGTAACTTTTCATGTCATAACAACTTCTGAGGTTTACAAATGTCATTAATAAGAGTTTATTTTTATTATTAAGACGACAGATTTTTATGAATGTTATTATTATTTGTTCCTGTCCTAATAAATTGTTTTCCTATTATATCATCATTGACACAACATTGGCTGTCCCTAATTTAGGCACTCTGGAGGTGAATTGAGACAGTCTCTTTATTGCTTGAGATTTTGCACTTTATCTTCAAGTTCAAATGTACTTATACAGAACATTTAAAAGCAACTGGAACACTGGACAAAGTGCTCTAGATACAGTAGGAAAACAACATCAAAGTACAAAAATTAATGTAATAATAAAAAGGCGATACGAATGATATTTCATTAATATCTCATTCCGTGTTAAAAACTAGTGAGCACAAGTGTGTTCTTAATGTGATTCACCAGCTCAAAAACGAGAAAATGGAAAACAAATTGCTCTTTTCTTTAAAGGAAAACTTTAAGAAGAATAAATAAATAAAATGGCTAAAATGTATGCCATTTGCGCCAACATAATCAAAGTTGTAATAATAGTAATAATAATAATACATTTTATTTATAATGCACTTTACATTCCTAAGAATCCCAAAGTTGTACAAAAATAACATTTAAAATAAAAAAAATGTCCAAAAAGAGAAAACCGCTATTATTGGTTTGGCAGAAAATGCTTTTCTGTTTTGATTTAAGTTCATGACATCTTTGTTTACTTTTTTTTTTTTTTTTTTTGGGTTCATTTCTATCGACAAAACACATTTAAAAGCAGCCGGCACTGACAAAATGGCTGCACATAAAATCAGTAAAACACATAAGAGTAAGAAAAATAGGAATGCAGTCAATAAACAAAATAAGATATAAGACTTTGAAACAATATAACAATGGGGGAGACATCTATTATATACCTAAATTAAAAGCCATTATATACAGATGTTTTTTGTGATGAAATTTGATTGTTTGCCTGTTATTCAGGGTCAATCAGCTCTGTAACTGAGGTGCTACAGATTAATCTATAGACACATATTTGCCCATGAAGGACTTAAAGAGAAACCAGTGCAAGCACTAAGCAAATATAATTGTGTTTTGAGCAGCGGGATTCTGGACCGGCTGCTGCCACGAAACAAAAGGTTAACACTGGCTAACACCTTCATGAAAACTTTTACAGTTCCAAACTGGGATGAAATCAAAGCATGGATCACATTTTTAACATCCAAGAAAGATCACAAATGTCTCTCTTTTGATAAAAGTCTATAATTTTTGTTACAATCAGATCATAATTAAAATCAGGATAGCGTATCATGTAAGTCTGATTTAAAACAGACTCAAAGCTACCTAAAACTTTTTTGTTCATTAGATTTAAAGAGAATAAGCAGTTAATTATCACATGACGTACAGTGATCCTATTATTTATAAAGAAGCTATTTTCTCTGTAATATGAACGCTTACTGGCCCATCGCCTTCTGAAAGAGTCATTCATAACACAGCAGACAGATGTTACATGAGAGTTTGTTGCTATTGAAGCGAAAAGCGTGGTGAGAAAGAGAGCTGTTGTTTTCCTCTGGTCCGTCCTCATGACAGCTGTGGAGTGGAGGTGTGGATCTGCAGCCGGGGGGATTCTCCATCGCACGGCGCGGCCTGCGCGCACAGACAAATATGCAGTGTGATATCAATGTGTGGGCTTCCTTCTCTGAAAAAAGGAGTGGTTCCGATTAACTCATCAAACACCCTGAAGCCTTCATTGTGTTTTTTTTTTTTTTTTTTTTGCAAAAAAAAAAAATTCACAGAAATGTTTTATTTCATCCTCAGAGCACAGATAAAACTTGACTGTCTGCTTATCTCGCTGTGAAAACAGATGATTTATGTACGGTCTTCACACTCGAGTTTATGTGTCCCTCCGATAAGGCTGGTAGGCCTGTGTTCATGTCTGCGTGCTTTATGAGTGTTTATTGAGACCACAGATTGTCGGACTGCCTACTGGAGGACACAAACAATATTCCGTGGGAATGCAGTGTCCCAGCAGTTCCCAGTCCCATTCCTTATCTCCAAGCATTCCCATATGAGCAATGTATATTATCTTCAAAAAGCAGGAGCATTTTGACTTGTCGGCTGCTTATGACCATATGCAAATGGAATGTCTTTTGTGCCTCCCCTGCAAGGTTGTTAAACTTGCACACAGTTAGATGGCATTGTTGCAACGATGACTGCTGCAAAAAAAAAATGAATATGCGTCTCATGTGAGCCAAGACTTAAAAAAAACAAAAAAAACAACAGGAAGCAGAGCCAGAGAAAAAGATAGGTGTGGTAGACTGATAGAGTGTTGGAGAAGGTGGAGACAGCAGCATCAACCTCAGGTTTTGCATACTTTCCCAGCGTCTTTGACACACAGATCATTTACCAACATGAAGTGCAACTGTCTCCTCACCTGCCAGACTGCCTCTCCTGACTCACCTGGCCTCAGAGGCAGGCCCTGCTTGTGGGTGTGGACATGAAACAGTTAAAAAACAGTTACACGCCACATACACTTTAAATAATCTTTTTAACTAACACATCTTTTCATCCAAACAGTTGTTAATGCTCATAGCATAGAATGCCATGAAAATCTGTCACCCCCTTAATGCTTTCTTTATGTTTTTGCAAATGTTGATTTCACTTATTAAGGGAAATGAACGATCCAAACCAGCCTGCTGCTGTGTCAAAATGTAATTTCCTTCTGTGGTAAGTCATAAATACCTAAATTTATGACTAAACTAAATTTTTGATTTAGTTTCACAAGCTGAACTCAACCAAGATGATACTTAAATGGAACAAATTCAGGAACAGATAAATTGTCATCTAATACAATTTCCAAGGCTTTGAGATTCCAGCAAACAACAGTGAGAGCGAATATCCACACATAGAGAAAACACAGGATAACGTTGGACCTTCTCAGAAGTGGACTACCAGAATTACTTCAGCAAAGCAACAATTTGTTGGTGGCATTCAAAGCACTTCAGGACTCATTTGCCTTGGTTTGGATCAAAGGTCATGATTCAACAAGATGAAAGAAAAACTGGGGAGAATAGATTCCACGAGAGAGTGCAAAGTCAAAAACAACTACTAACAAAAATTCAAAGGCTTACCTACATTTGCTAAAGAACATCTTTTTTGCTTCCCAAAATTGTGGAATCAATGAGACCCCCGAACTTGACGCTGTCAGTAAAGTGATTTGGAGGTGTAACTTTTGGAACCGTCACTTCTGATACCAAGAAATCCTGAAGAAGAATTTCCGGCCATCTATGTGTGTGGTGCAGCTGGGTTGTGCAGTTGGACAATTATCCAAAGCACAAAAAGATAAGGTTTTGAAGTAGCCTAATCAAAGTCCAGGCCTAAATATCACTGGGATGCTGTGGTGTTAACTTTCAAAAGACATTCATGCTTGAAACCTCTCCAGTGTGACTGAAATAAAGAAAAGTGGGCAAAGATTTCACCAGAGCGACATAGCAAACTAACTTTCAGTTATCGCCATCCGTTGATGTCACAGACAAGGGTGTCACAACCAAGTATTAGATTTTCACATCAGAGCCATGTTGATTTAATTAGCTATTTTCACTTACTAAATGAAGTAATTTGTCAAAACAGTTTTTTATTGCAACATTTTATGGCAAACTGTCGCAAACAAAAACAAGACACCTGTAAAGAAGCAAAGGCTGCTTCATTTAGTTTCAATTCAAACCATGATGCGAACAGGCCCTGGAAACTGTATAACACTTTGAGAAGTGTTTGTGTTCATAGAAAGACTCCCTTTAGGAACAAACAAGTCTGGCACTTGTCACTTGACACACACAAACACACACATGCTTCTGAGTAAGCGTTGGGGGAATTCCCGCTAACCTGCATGTGCACAGGTGATTTGCGTATATTCACTAATCTGGGGGGGTTAAGCTATAACTGTAAATCCACCGACACCTGGACACACAGACATATACACATAAACACAAAAACCTTTGCTCATCAGCAACTGATGGTGCACCTGATAAGAGGCAATGCAATCATCTTAATTGCTGCAGAGCTGACATTCACACTTCTGAATCAACAAGTCACCTGCTACACTAAGACCGTTGAATGCCATGAGTGACTCAGGCACGCTTCTTAATTTCCCTTACACACCCATATAGACATTATCACACATGCCCAGCAACAGGCAATGTATACACATTGATTGAAGTCAACTACAGAATTGTTTTGCACAGCTTGTGGGTAGAAAGTTACTGAACAATAATTTGTGTCTCTTTCCAGTTGCCCCTACAAGCCAGACATTCCTTAAACTAGTTAATAATTGAAGATGCCACTGTCTATTCATTAATATGTTGATTATTTTGAGTTTCTGGATACCCAACTCTTTCAGGGACACAAATCAAGTAAGTGAAACTCTGTGTCGATGTGTTTAAAGGTGTGTTTCAGACTGCAAGCGTCCAGAGACAGTCTGGCCTTATCACCTTGTGTGAATACTCCAGGTGCAAGCAGAGCAATAGGAATCCTAACCGTCATCTATCTGACTGAAAGCCCAGGGTTTTTCCAAACACGTTTATCAGGTCTCCCTTATTCACCCCCCCGATGTTTTCTTAAAGAGGTCTTTTGGGTTTTTATTTGGAAAAACAAATAAAAATTCACAAATTTTAAAATAAAATTTGTTGTTAAATACATTCATAAGTCAAAAAGTTCAAAAATCAGCTGAGAGACTGAAAACCTTTAAAACCTGAAGAAAACTCTCAAATGTTTCCTCATTGTCTGTGTTTTATTATGACACAATGTTGTTGTACAATGACGTGTACAACAATGTTACACGTCACTTTTTGGGATTCTGGTGGCCAGATAGAGGAACATTATCTCTGTAACCCATAAACATAATTTACCATCTCAAGCACTTGTAGAACAAAATATTTCCCTGGAAAAAAGTTTTGTGAGCTCAGTTCATTCATAAAAAACATGAAAAAAATGGAAAATCGTTAGGTCAGGAAGATTGTTGGAGCATTCCTAGAACAGAATTACGAGTCCTGCCACAATGATATTGCTCATTACTTTAATTGTTGATTAATGTGACTGGAGATTGAAGTTTGCTGTCTTCTTTATCTTCTTTTTACAAGAAGAAATGAAAATGTCCTCACTCAAACTGAGATGAAACTTTAAAAAACTCTGAGATCTTATATGTTCTTCACTCAAATGTTGTAAAATACCTTTCAAAACCAAAATAGTTATAGATTTATGTTTGGACACAAGACCTAACTTTGCACCCTCAGAGATGTTTTTTTTTTTATCTTTAACATGGATGGATTTATCATAGAGATTATATAAATATAACAAGGCTGCTGTTATGTCCGTGTCACTTGGAGTCTTGAGAGCGACAGCTCATAAAAACAAATTATGATCCTGATTGCAGCGTGATGCAGGGTGGGTTAATAATAAACCTAATAAAAAGGTAGCTGTTTACTTTTTTGTGAAGCTTTTATTAGCACTAAATAATCTCTTGCCACAGGGACAAAACTGAAACATGCTGTATAATCTTAATCTAAGATATTCAGATGAATGCACCTTTACATTGTTTGTATGTGTGCACACTCTATCCCTGAGGGTCAGGTTTTAAATTGTACCCAATCACTTGGCCAGGTAAAAAAAAAAAAATCTACCGGAGATAATCTGAGTCAAGGGGAGAAAGCCCAGACTGTGATGGAAGCACTGGAAGGCAATGGTCAGGCTACGCAAAGTGATAAATGAGAAAAAAATAGATTACAAAATCAGCGTAATCAATAACCAGAAGCTGAGTTTATGCAGTTACTGATCCAACATAAACCATCATGGCACAGAAAACATCAGCGATGTTCTTTGAGTTAAAGAAGGACCAATACTTATGTTTGGTGTTCCAGTAGCTTAGGATATGAATGAGCACATAGCTACACTTTTGGTCAGAAGTACACATGCACTCTGGCGTGCTGTGGTGGCGTAGGGGATAGCGCGACCCACGTTTGAAGGCCTTGAGTCCTCGATGTGGCCGTCGAGGGTTCGATTCCTGGACCTGACGATATTTGTCGCATGTCCTCCCCCCTCTCCTTACCCCACTTTCCTGTCAGCCTACTTTCATATAAGGGACACTAGAGCCCACAACAACCCCCTGGAAGGGGAAAAAAAGAAGTACATATGCACTCACCTTGAGCATGAATCTAATTTATTTTGTGCTGTAGCTGATTTATTTAAAGTATTGATGTTTCCCAACAATATAAAACTTTAATGATTTTTGAAAACAAGAATGTATTCCGTACAGGATTCAAGCTGAACATGCTGAACAAAAATCCATATAATCCATTTTCAGAATTGCTACCAAGCAAGCCTTGACCACAGCTTATGGCATATTTGTAATATTTGAATAATATCTCCATTTGAAATGTCACATTTTATTAAAATTATTTGGTTTAAATTCATAGACCTGGATTTTATTCATAGCACTTAAAATGAATGCCAATAATCAATGAATATGTTTGACACTAGCCATCCAGCTTTCACATGTGACAGATTTGTTAGAGAGCATGTGGCATTCCTCTCTTTGGAAGAAACCAATCCAGAAATTCCTATTGAAAATTTGTAGACTATGCTTGAAACCCAGATTTGTGTCAAAAAAAGCAACCAATCTGAAAGATTTCTACTAACTCTGACAAAAAATATTGAGGCAAGCATATTGAATTTTGCCAGAATCCAGTTGATACTTACAAAAGACATGTGGTTGAGGTGCAACTTGCTGGAAAACTTTTAACCAAATATTATTGAGGATTTGTGGAAAGATTTGAGCTTGGATTTGTAATGTTATCACTGTGGCAGTTTTAAGACACGTTTACTCAGCTTTGTTCACTTTGTCCTCTATTTTCTTTGCTCTGTGTATATCCATGCATCAATATTTTTGGTATATTTGATTTGAAGTTATTAAACCCGTTCCTGCAAACACAGTGCCAGTTTTTTATTATGGAGAGATAATGGTTCAGGTGTAAAACATAAATGTAATATATTATATGTCATATATTATCTTACCAAGGAGATCAATTGTTCTGAACTTGGGTTCATTATGACCACAAATTCATCAGTCAGTAGCATTTTAATGATATTTTCCCCTGATTTATTTTTTATTTGTTCTAGGTTAATCTGTCAACATTTACTCCCTGTGTCCCAGAAAGTGCTTCATGGATGTATTCAGTTTTGTATAATTTTCTGATCCCTCTTGTTTCCAGCTGAGGCTTGAAAGGTCATTTTAGCATACAATTTTTTTTAGATTGTTTTCGGAATCCCGCATAAATGCCAGGTATTCAGCCCACACAGAGAAAACCAGGAAATTAACTCCTGTCTGCCTGAAGTGAATGATCTGCTTGTAATGTTTTCACTGAGAATAATGCACTCTTTGAAATCAAGGTAAAAAACAAAACAAAAAAAGAGAGAGAGAAGTTAGCCATCACAGTCAGCGCATTGAAATTTCAATTTAAAGTAATTTGCTTAAGGATCTTTGTATTGATATTCTTGCAAAACACTAGAAGCAAGTAAAATCTATTGACGTCTCCATTTGTCATAAATCCAGATTAGCTGGGTCCAAAGGCTCAAGAGGGCCCAACAACAGAATGACCATCCTTAAACAAATCCAAGCTTAAAACTGAAAAAATGGTTCATCTTAACAGTGTTACTGCTGAAAGACAATCTGGAGGAATCTGTTTAGGTGAGATTATTAGCGCAATGAATTGCTAATCTGTAACGATTTTCAAAAAGAAATACCATGTAGTCTATTTCAAAATGCATAAAGATACAGGAATCGTTTGTCCTCTGGTAGTCTTCTCCTGACACAACAGGTTACTTCAGTTTGTTGTGTTAGCAAATTTGTTGTTACAGTAAAGGAAAAAAAATAACATAGCTGGGGGAATCCCTCAACACCGACAACCCACAAGGGGAAAAAAAAATAAAAAATGATACGCTGCCGTTTTTTTGCAGTGGAATCTACGCCTGTTAACACACACACACACACGCATAAGAGCACGCAAACACCAGCACAAGCACACTCCGACATAACATTAAAAAAGGAACAAACCCAATAGGAAGACACAATGAGGCATACATGCAGTGTAACCTGTGCATGACATCATGTCGTGCATTAACCTGTGATGCAATGCTGGTGTCTGTCTGCTTCCCTCCAGTAGTTTACTGATCTCGTTCTGTTTGACAGATGTAGGTGTTTGCAGAACTGAGCAGAGGGGTCAATAATGAGTCACCAGATGGCCTCTAAAGCAACTGTGCAGCTGTCGGCATAGCAATTGAATTTCTAAAGAAAATGTTTTCTCCTTAGATTCTGCTAACTGCCCACGTATAATCTTTTATACCATTTTTGAGATAACAGCCTGCAATATTGAATAATATCCAAACTGCTGCATATTTAATCTGTGTATACTTACTTTAAGGTGATTATATGGAGGTTATTAATGCTAAAACGTTAAAGTTATTTTGTGACATCTGATTAAACAGATATGTCTCTTTCTGGTGTTCTTTCCTTTTCTCATATATAACACACCAATATGGCATCATAAAACAAAGCAGATTCCCTTACAAACATTTCCTTGTTGTTCCAGATATTAAACAACCAGAAGCTAAAATGTATTCAGAAGCAAAGTGAAAAAAATTTGCCATTAATGTATTTTTTTACCATAACAGTTTAAGAAATGATTATATATTTTTTTGCTTTTAATCTATTAATATTTTCTAATATGAAATTTTACTACAAACTCTAGATTGCAGCAGACATGTTTACCTAACTGTACCATGTATGTTACTCAGTCTACCTTTATGTCTCCAGCAGCACTTTAAAGCCATAATTTTCCTCCAATGTGACAAATTGCAATGATAAGAAACCACAGATATCCCATGGGCTGTGATTTCCAGGAAATAATAGTACAAAAAAAATCTGAGGGTAAAGATAACATTTATTCTTATTTTAAAATATTGATGCACCTCAGTAAATTGGATTGTCATCAGACATTAATCTATTTTGTTAAGTGAAAGTATAGTTTCATTACGAGATGAATCTTTACTTTGAGATTTTGTTTTTCTTACAAACAAATTGTAAGTTTTAATTGACTGTAAGCCACTTGAAATGTGCCATTCTCTACACCGGTGTTGTTTAATTTTTTTTTTTTTGTCTTTAGAGTTTTAATTTGAACTAAATAACTAATGAACTCTTTTAATGTGGTATGGTTGTGCTGAGAGGACTTTGACAAAACAAGTTGAGGTTTTCACATGTCCACTGATGTATAATGAATCTTTAGACTAGACCCTTCCACCAGGACATGGCAGTCTGAGAGCAGAAGGTTGTTTGTGATCAGATGTTCAAGTTTAGTTTGAAATTATAGGTCAAAACGTCACAACTTGACCAAAAAGTATGCTTTGCCATTGGTCTGTTTTGAAAATGAACAACTTCGATATGTTCCTCTGTTAAAACTTAAAGGTTTGGAACTGATGGTTGATTTTGGTCAAATTGTTTTCTATGACAGAGTTCAGAGTGCTAATTTCTATCATGCAAACCTTAAAAGAAGCTGGATTGAAGGAGAAACATAAAACCACAAGAGTAAACTTAAATTATTTATCTAAATGTAGAATTTGTTCACAGACTGCAATTTAAGTTGATAAAATTACGAGCCCAGTGTTTAATTTAAAATAAAAAAGAGTCTTGTTAACTTTTTGTTAGCTGTCTTGACTTTTCTTCCTATTTAAAGAAAAGTACTATGTCCAGAGTTTTTATTCATTTATTTACCTATTTTATTGCTAAGACTAATGTCAGTAACGTAAGCTCTGAACATTTAGGAGAATAAATTATTTCAAATATTCCTGACATTTACAAGATTTTAGAAACAACTCAAAATTTATAGTGTGCTAAAGTTAAAAAAAATAAAAATAAAATAGCAACATAAAACAAATTAAGTCCACTTTGCCTAAAACCGACAATCCAACAAGTCACACCTTTGCATCAGATACAGGCGCATAGTAAACTTTTTTTTATTGAACATTGGTGTAGGGGAAAAATTCTCCTATTAGATCAGCAGATATCCAGAAATACCCTGGTTCTGCAAACCGCTCCCACCTCAGCACTTGCTGGCCAATGGGAAAGGGAAGCAGGGTGTGTGCACATGCCATATAAGAGAGATGATGCCCAGGTAGTGGAGCATTGTACAGGTGAGCACTCCAATTCTCATGTCGCCACTCTTCACTGCCTGAGGATACTACTTCACAGCACCAGACACAGGACCTGACAAAGGTGCAGATACACTTTTGTCATTTTGTTTATTTATGTATTTATTGTGTTTTTCTGTCATATGATTGTCTCTTACATCTTAGAGAAGTGTCTGTGAAAGCATCTTTCACTTCCCTTTTTATGTTTTATTGCTTTGATTCTGTTGTCTAATAAGAGTTTTGTTTCTTGTTTTTTTTTCTAGTTTGTCCTTAAAGCATGCTGACAGAGTTAGAGACGGTGAGTTCAATGCCACCTTTTGCTGTTGTTGTGTTTTAAATGCTGTTTGAGTTTTATGTAAAATTTGATCTTTCTCACGGGGGGTTATTTCTAGGAGCCGCACATCAGTGGTGCCTGAATGTTATCTATGCAGATGAAAACATAAACACTTGCATAAATTTGCCAGTCAAACTAAAATGCATATAATCCCAGAGCTAGTAACTGGCTCTTTTTTATGATCCAAACCTTAGCTGGACACAACATGCAACATGGATCTAGTTTGAATTTTCATAATGTTGAGTAAAATTGATCAAAAAAAGAATAGTTTGTCTTTTGCTTAGAAAACTGAATGTTAACACCATCCTGAAATAATGCCATAAGTCTTTTTTTTTTTTTTTTCCCAAATGTGATTTTTATTTATTTATTTACTTATTTATTTATTTGCCTAAGACACTTTTGACAAAATCTCTTTTTACAAAAAGAAGAAGAAAAAAAAAAAGAAAAGTATCTAGGCCATTATTTTTTGAAAGTTAACGACATGGAAATTATTTGTGGAAAAGACGAGGTCATTTAAAATTTATGAGATAGTGACAAAAGCTTTGAAACAGCTAAAATAATGTCAGGTGTTAATACCTGAGGCTGTAACTAACAAATGATCAGCTCCACATATCACGCAAAATGTTCATGAAAACCCGAGCGTCTGAAATCTTCTCTCCTGCTGTGTGACTTTCAGAGGGCTTACGTGCCTGAGGTGAAGCTGGGTGGATGTCGGAGTTCCTGGAGTGGGCTGGCCCCCTCGTCCTGCGCTGAGGTCGACCTCGAGGTCATCGAGGAGTACCTGCAGGAGCATTCGCTCGAGGTCCAACCCGCTCACACACCTCCAACATCCATGGCTGCTAACATGGGTCACCAAATGCACGTTCACTCCCACCGGGACGCCAGGATCATAGGTCAGTCGAATGCAGGCAGCGGAGGGGGAATATTTGTTTGTTTTTAGATGTTCTGCCTGACTGAATCTTGTGCCTTTCTCTCCTCAGAGAACAGCTGGTCGGGTCAGCATCCATATGAGTGGCGCTACGGCTGCCACACTCCAAACAAGGAATACAAGGAGCCAACTCCACATCCAGCCTGGCAGAGTCCACAAGACCTGTGGGTGAGTAAACAGTGTTTGACATCTCATAAAACTCCATGAGAAAAGTCAAGCGTATTCAGTTCACACTTCTTCAGTTGGATTTATTTGTCTTAATTTTATTTTTCGTTCATCCAGGAACACATAACATACTACGAGCCTACGAGTATATATATTGATTCAGACTCACAGTCAAGCAGTTCCCAGTACCAGGATTACCAAGATTCACCATCACCACCCTCCGACAGAGGGGAGAGGAAGGACAGAAGTTTGCCTCTGGCACCACTATCAGGTAGAACACCTTACAGTGACTACCTCTCAGAACAAAAGCTCGTGACGGAGTGTCTTTGTCCAACTACGCACACAAGATGCGGTCAGGTCAAACCCATTTTTTTTCCTCTGCTTCCTCTTCAACAGGAAAGAGGAAGGAGCGCCTGTTCCAGTTCCTGTTTGAGATGCTCCAGACTCCATCAATGAGGAGCTGCATCTGGTGGGTCCAGTCCTCCTCTGGGACCTTTCAATTCTCCTCCCAGAACAAGGAGAGCCTGGCGCAGCTGTGGGGTCGCCGGAAGGGAAACCGCAAGACCATGACCTACCAAAAGATGGCACGGGCACTAAGGAACTACTCACGGACTGGAGAGATCCACAAGGTGAAGAGGAAGCTAACATACCGCTTCGATGAGAAGACACTGAAAGGCCTACAAGGAGACAGCAAATTACAGTAGCTAGTGTGTCAAAGAGCTCACATCAGAAAATCACTGGACTCATGTGACATATTTTGTGCAGATTCTAACTAAAAGGTATTTTTAATGACAAATAAATACTAAGTATTTGAAAGGCCAGAGCATTAACAGTTGGAGCTTTGTATAAATACAGCAGTGGTGTGTCAGAAGACTGAACAAGAAATGATGAAAGTGATATATGCAAATTTCAAGCTGTGAATGAGAGGTCAGCTGGCAAACACCAAGTAAATCTAAAAGATTATGACATGTTCTCTACTTTATAAGTAGAATTTAAATCCGTCTCTTAATAAAAGTTGTTTTTCCTCTATTTCGTGTTTCTGTGTTGCAGGTATTCATAAAAATATGTGTGTAAACGTGCTCTGTTTGTGTCAAAATATCTTGTTCAAGATAAAGTAAATCGAAAAAGAGCAGAAAAAAGTCTGTTTTTTTTCCTCTGTCTGTGTACACAAACAAAGATGCGTTGTGAAGAGCAGCTCGTTGAGATAAACATTAATGTGCTTGAAGCAATTCCACATACACAGACTTACTGTACCAGGGCAGACACGGGCATGTGACCGTAGCCAAAATTCTATGCAAAGCAAGCATGCATTAAAAACCGCCACAGCAAACAGACTTGCTAATCAGTAACATCCAAAAAACACCCTCACAACAATAAACGCACGCACACACACACACACACACACACACACACACGAACACACACACACACACACATGCACGTCAAACTGAGCAAGGTGTACAGGCCAAGAATTACTGTCATAAAGTTTACAATAGCAAACTAATTCAGTTTCTTCATAGAAATTTTCAACCATCTTTCATGTTTCTTTTAAGAATAAGTCTTGTGACTTTTCTTCTGGTGTTACATGCCTGAATTTGAAAACCAAAGTAGTTTTCTGATCTCACATTGATCATTGATGCAATTTTTAGATAGTCACACTTTGTTATGCTCCAGTTGTCCTTATCACAACTGGATAAGGATATATATACTGGTATATATAAATTCCCATAGTGGGAACTGCAAAGTTCAGTGTGCTACGTTAAAAACCTGGCCAATCGAGGTATGCCTCAGGCCTTCCCACGCCACCTCCCTGAGCATTCACACCGCATCCTTTCTATGTGCTGTTCTTATCGGGGGCCACAGACATCTTTCACAAACCTGGATTGTCTAGCAGTGCTCCAGACCGGGGGCGGGAGGGGTTGTTTTGCTCGGAGACTGAGGTTAACTAGTCATATGGAGGGCTTGTGCATAATATTCAGAGAATTGGAACATAAGAACAGGTACAGCAGATCTACTACAACCCAAACACAACCGATTCAGTATTGCATAAGAATATTTTGGTATTTCTAACAAAGAGGGTAATCATTTGTAAAGACCCTGATGACACCATCTGAAATCAACATTTTTTTTTCTTTTTTGATAAAAAAAAAAAATGTTTTGTGCTGAAAAACTGTAGATTGCAAAAGTGATAAGATCATTATTTTGATTTCTTGGCTGAAAGCTCCATACAGTTAAAACCAAATATTTACTTACTACTTATAAAAAGACATTTGTTCTCTCACTGTCTGACCAGACTCTATTTTAGGTCAGTTGGGTTACGATTGCTGAAAGTATTTCTGTGTGTTCAATGTCAGGATAATGAAAGAGAAGTTAAAGAAAAATCTTTTAAGACATTTTTCTAATATTTGGTTTGAAGAAGTAAAGCTTAGGCAATTTTCCCTTCCTTATATAAACTTTTTACAGTAGAATTTTGGCCCACTCCTCCTGAGAGAACTGGAGTAACTGGGTGAGGTTTGATGGCAGCCTTGCTCACACAAAATATTTTTAGCTTTGTAGTTCTTAGATCAAAACTTTGTGATGTCAACCTCAAAACGTTGGCCGTTCTCCTTGAGCCACTTTGCAACTAATTAGGTGGCGTACTTTAAGTCATTGTCCATTTGAAATACTGATGTCTTGAGATGTTTTAATATTTCCACATAATGGGAAACTATTTTTCAACGTGCAGCAGTCCTGCCTGCACCAATAGAACATGATGTTGCCACTACTGTACTTTGTAGTTGGGATGAGGTTCTGAGATTTTTAAGTTTCCCTTCTTGTCTCAAAATAAAAGACAGGTCATCATGACTAAAAACTTGATTTTTAATTTAACTGGATGTCTCTCTCATTATTCTGGTCCTTAGGAAAACAAAAACGGGCAATAGCAAATGATTTCAAAACAGGCAGTTTAGTTTGATATAAAGACAGATAATGAGAAAAACATGGTTGTATCTTTTTAACAAAGTGTAAATATACATCTGGTTTCAACTGTATCTTGAAATGTGAACTCAGTGATCAATTTTTAAATTCTAATTTTAACCGCCTCTTATGGAAACATCCCTGAAACAAACAAACAAACAATATTCACTCAACTAAACATGATGAATACAAACAAAAGTCCTCTCAAACAGAAAGGCGAAGAAAAAAACAAACAAAAAAAAAACTATTCTTCCCTGAGGGGTGACAGCACAAGGCATTAACGTCTTGTGCAAATTGCACGGCAGAGGAATGATAGTGTACAAACAGAAAACTAAAGAAACAAAACTTGATCCTGTTTTACAGTTAGTGACAAATGTATTAACATGCTTTGCTGGGTTTTCTAAAGGGATATTTTTCCTTTTCTTTTAAGATATTTAAGGAGTTGCTACCGAGATTGCTGGAATGTCTTCAGAAACCATTCTACATTTTAAGCAAGTAGACTGGAAAGCAGAAGCAACAACTACAGTTTGGCACATCCAGGGTTTTTTTTTTGTTTTTTTTTAACACTTTTTATCACCACACTGACAAGAAAGACACACTCAACAAAAACAGAAGCACAACAACAAAGCGTTCTGAAAATAGCACTTGTCCTACCGTTTTTCTGTTTTGTTTGTTTTTTTTAAATATACTTCCCTCTCCTAATTGTACAAACAACAGCGAGTCTTAATTATTGCAGGGATACAGTTAAGTGCTACCTGACATCTTTTTTTGTCCTCTCCCTCGTCCTCTTTCATGGGTTTGTTAAAACCAAAACGAGTTACAAAAATAGAAGCTTTACAACCAGACAAGGCTTTGAATATTCACTTTCTCTTAGCTGTTTTCTTCTGCGTTCTGTTAAGGTGCTGCCAAGCTGAGGCGATGGTAAGAAGGCAAAAAGTCACTCATTTTATATAAGGAAAACAAAACTTTTGACTGGGCCTCATACCCCTTGAACTCTGTTTTTGTCTTATTTTTGTCAGGTCATAGTAAAAAAATGTCAGTGTGTTTTATTAGCATTTTATGTGGTAGACCATTAATGTTGCAGTGAACCCTTCAAACTTTTATACAAAGAATAATCTGAATGCTTTTGCATCGGATTCCTTTCCTCTAATACAATTAAATTAAATTAAATAAAATTGCCTAATTAATCTAAGACAAAGTTTATAGGTGGTTTTTAGAGAAGACAAAATATTATATTATATAAAGTTGTGGCAAAGTGGTTTATCTTTACGGAAGTGTGGCAGGACAAAAGCTGTTGTTGAAAGAAAGCTATAAAATTTCACACCTAATGACAAAGTTACAAAATCTAATTGATGCCCAGAACTAACTCTATACATCACACTGAGCACAGCTTCCCAGCATGGTGGTGGCAACATCATACTGTGGGCCTGTGTTTTGGGTAACAGACGGCAAGCCAGAATAAATGGGAAGATGGACGGAGCTAAATACAGGCCAATGCTGAAATAAAACATGTTAGAGGCTGCTGAAGACTTCAAACCATCCAGCAGGGCAGCATATTCCAAGTGATAAAATGGTCCAGTCAAAGTACAGACCTGTTGCAACTGAGATTCCAAGTGAGGGATGAGGGAGCTGAACACCACGCTTTTTAGTCTTTGTTTAAAAACTTGCATCACTTTCCTCACTCTTCACAATTATAAAAATTTTGTGTTGGCTTACCACATAAAATACATTCACGGTTGCATCAGAGGATTGTTACATGATAAAATGTTGTCTAAAGTAAATTCAAGGGGTATGAATTATTTTTGCAATGCACTGCAGGAGTGCTTTTAGGGTAGTAAGTGCACCTCTGCCATGTTTGCTTGTTTTATTTTTACCTTCCACTAGGTGGAACAGTTGGATTATAATCTCAATGTGTTTTCTCCACTTTGACCACATTGCAAAAAATATATTTAAATTTATGTTAGTTTTAGCTTGTTAAACAATGTCTGTGCAGTCTGTCAAATTAGAATTTATCTGCAAACTTCTGTAACCCAAAACGTTTCAGAATTTAATAGCATTCAGAGGCGATAACTAATATTCAGAACACATTATTTAGGTGAGAATACACTTGTAGTGGCTGCAGAAAAAAAATAAATAAAGGAGTGTCTTTAGCTTGCCTCCTAATCCATGCCTCGTTGATCGGTGTCCAGCAGCAGCATTGGCCAGCCTAACAGAACCACCCCCCTCCGAACACTTCCAGGCCAGATAACCATTTGTAGCTCCCAAAAGTAACCTCTGTGTTCATGATTCAGCTTGTACTTCTTGTGCACATGCAACACATCACTAGGTAAATTTACAAGTCTTAAATTAAACAAAGGTGTAAATAAAAGTGCCTTATCAATTCAACAATTAAGAATGGTCTAACTACTAATATCATACATGTTATTTAAAATAGATTCTATAAACATTATTTTTTTTTCTGTATAGTAAGTACTTATGACCATATACCCTGTAGTACATTATAAAACAGGTGGAATGGAGCCTTTTCATTGCGTCGGTGCCCCGGGCTTCTTCAGGGCACCTGTCCAGAGAAGGATTAATAGCAGATGGCCTTACATGATTTTCACTATGCAACAATGGTGGATGGAGTCCTTGACAGCTAAAATCATTGCGTTTTTATAAGAATTACCAGAATTCTAGGTTTCTTTCTTTTTTTTTTCCTTTTTAATCGATTGTCCTTAAAGAGGCGGTGATTGCGTCACCATGCCGACGGAAACCTCCCAGAAAGTTGCTGTGAGTTTTCATTTCGAGCGCTGCTTCTTAAACAAAAACAAAAACAAAAAGGAGGAAAAATGGCTGAACTTGACCAAAGTGTGCACATTTCTTACACAACTTAATTCTGGAAATTAGACATTACAAAGATTTGATTGAGAAAATACTAAAACTTGTTTAAGGAGTGCAAATCTGAAAGATAATACTGATGTGGTCATCTTTTAATTGTTGTTTATACATTTTCTCCCACATCATGATAAAAGCAAAGAACACTGGTAAAATATATTTTTTTTCTTATTCAAAAAAGTGCATAGGAAGGCCAAGTTCAGCCAAACAGAAATCATTTGTTCCTATCTCCTCTTCATGTCCCGCTAGGGTTCTGTTGTGTCTTCCTTTGAGACTTAAATTCAACATAGTAAACCTTGACAATCAGCTCCCCAATGCCCTCCCCCCTCCACTGCAAAAAAACAACAAAAAACCAAGAGAAAAAAAAGTTGAACAGCGTGCCATCTGTCCGCTCCGGTTTTGTGCAGGGCACCAGTAAAGTGTCTCAGATTCCTCCTCCACGTCCCCCCTCAGCTCCCCTCCCCCTCAAACAGTGGGCGCACCGGCACCTGGAGGGGGGAGGGGGTCGCGCACGTTACCCATCGACGGGCATGGACTGCTCAAAGTCTGATCCGAACAGCTCCTTATATAAGGGGGGGAAGTGGGCACGCACAATGTCTGGGTATATTGCTTTGAAAGCTGTGAGCTTCTCTGTATGCCTACTGCACAGCGCTCGCAGTGTCGACACTTTGCATATCAACTGTGGGGAGAGAGAGAGGAGACAGGCTGTTTAGATTCACGACGAGGCAAGGACATGGAGCAATTGTAGTGAAGAGAGAGAAAAAAATACGAAAACAGTCCTCCCTACAGTGCTTTCTGTCCCACACAGGGCAAAAAAGACTTGTAAATATTGAGACTGTGTGACACTTTATATTAGGAAGAAAATGCAGTTGACAAATTTTCACTTTTCTCGGGGAAAAAAAGGAACTTTATGTTTAGTTTGGACACTAAATTGTAAAAGTATATTACTTCTCAGGATGTATGGCATGATGTGTTGCGACATACCTTTGTAAGAATGCCATCCTCTCTGTGGTTCTTCTGCAGAACATGTTGAAGGGCCAGTTGGATCTTCTGCTGGAGTTTTTCCACTTTCACCTTCTCCTGAAGCCAGGATCGGTCTGGAGGAATACATTTCACTGCTTCATTTATTAGCAAACTTCTTTGCATGTAAGCTAGCATAAAAGTGGTTGTGGTACAGTGTTTTGCAAAAATATACATAAAACCCGATTGCCATGTTACAATTATAAATATAAATTAAAAACAAATACATTCTGCCTTTTTTTTTTTTTTTTTTTGACTATTACATATCTGAAAAGCGTGGTGTGTAGTTGATTTAACCCAGTTGGATTTTTACTTTCTTGAACCACTTTTTGCTGCAATATGCTGCTCTAAGTGTTTTGAATTATGTCTTTACCAGCTTTGCTGAATTTTGTTCACCACTGCTCTGTGCAAAAGTTTCTTTAGACTGAATGAAGAGCATTTCAATAGCGTTTTTCTAAGACCTGTCACAGATTCCCAACTGAATTTGGTTTCAGTAACACATGAGCCTCCTTTGATTAGCTGTGACTTTTTCTATATTGTTTTAACGCTTTAAAAACTTTTTCTGTGAACTTGATGCTGATGTCCCACTTAAAATTTCCCTTACAATGAAGGCTCTTTCTATTCTGTTTTACTCTGAAGGATCACACTTGATTTTATTTAAGGGTACCAGAGTAAGAGGAGCTGAATACGTATGCATGTGACTATTTTAGTTTAGTTTTCTTTTAAAATGCATACAACTTTGCATTGGGCTATCACGTAATATATCAATAAAATGTACATTAAAATGTAATGAAATGAAAAAAAGGTTCAAGAGGTATGACTACTTTTGCAAGGCAGTGTATATTGTTATGGTGAGTAGGTGAGTGTGGCTGCTCCCTCCCATTTCCCCCCTGTTTGTTGCTGTGACTGACACCTACCAGCAGACATCAACACAAAAGCAGAGAACAGGGCGATCTCATCCTCAGACAGGTGCATAGAACACAAGTTTTTCCCAAACTCGAAGACGGAGCTGATCAAGTCGTCACAGCCTGCCACAGCAAAGGACATGGAGAGAGAGAGAGAGGGAGAGAGAGAAAAAGAGAGAGAGACGGAAAACGGGTTTAGGATGGGGAAGACCAAAGAACAACATTCACTCTTGATCTTTATTGGGAGAGAGGCACACAGGGAGAGGAGAGGAAGGGGAGAGGATAAAAAAGAGCAGCGTGCTGACAGCACATGGGAGCGTCTTAAGCAGAACAGGCAATGCTTTCACTGAGTTTTGCCTCCCAGACGAGTCACTTTTGGCAGTTGGGCGGTGTTATGCAAGCTAAAATGAGGTCACTATTGAGGCTTTTAGTTAAATCAATTATTAGGGACGTACACAGATAGGCACATGCCACTGCTGCTCTGAACGCCCATCACTCTCCGCCGCCATCCCCTGCTATCTGTTAGAGGGACTTTCACTAATGCATAAACAGAGTGATAAACAAACACAAAGAAACAGGAATGTGCATCCTCAAAATCACTGTGGGATGCATTTACATTTTTTCTGTCAAAAAGCTACCTTGACACAAGGTAGCTTTTTCATGCTGGAATATTCATGCTGGAATATCACAGTAAAATATGACAGTCAAACATGACTGCTATTTGCTTTTTTTTGGCTGAGATGTTTCATGTCAGACTACCGGCAATAGTTTTGATAGCACTCTCCCCAAAGACGCCCTGTCTGGTTTTATTTATTCCAGAGTTACACGAGCCATATGCAGCGGCGCCTCGGTAACATCTCTGTTGTACCATAAATAACCGCTGAAGAGACAGAAATGCCAGGTGAGGAAGGGATAAGGAGCTCAGTGTTTGCTTCCAGGCCTTCAGCGTTGAGAAAAGAACAGCAGCCGACTCTAATTTTGGCTGTTACACCAAGGAGAGGAAGAAGACACTGTAAAAAAACACTCTAAATACACAAACACAGCAAGCAGGCACCCACGCCTGCCCGACTGTACACCCACTCCACTTACCTAATGACTTGAACACATCAGGTCCGGCATATTTTCCATCGAAATAGACTGTGTTGTTTTGCGAGTCAAAGGCACGGCACATTCTGACAAACACAACTTCCAGAGAGCCTGCAGAGACAGACAGCAACAAGATGCTGAAGATTTTCTTTTTTCCTCCGTAACATCAGGCAGAGGTGCAAAACACATGATTATGCTTTGTGCTAATCTTCCAAAATATAATAAAACAAGCGCTTTGAAATGCGCCCGCTGGCAGATGAGAATAAAAACTG
Source organism: Alfaro cultratus (assembly GCA_903066825.1). NCBI lineage: Eukaryota > Metazoa > Chordata > Actinopteri > Cyprinodontiformes > Poeciliidae > Alfaro > Alfaro cultratus. Next base: position 84,703 of record CAEFZX010027187.1, read on the forward strand.
CCTCCACAGATGAAAACATCATCGATAGAAGGCTATTCTATCCAGAGAGTCAAATTTGACGAAAATAGGTAGTGACACCACTCTTTCGTTCAGATGCTTTTTTTTAAGCTGAAAAGCTATTTATTAGATGGTGCGATCTGTACAACTTGATGGGAGAGAACACAGAGGAAAGAAGTACAGGTTGTACTTCTTATTGACACAGCTGAAAAAAATTTGTACAAAGCCTTGAGTAAATGCATCTTGCATTACTGCAACAGCCTTGCACACTGAAAATTTCAGAAAATACATCTTAGTACATTTATACAGAGAGAAAGGCAAAAATAAAAATCACTGATGCTACACATCTCAATATCTACAGTAGTTCCTTTAAAATAAATGTAACCAAAACATTTTTATAATTTCAGAATGTGTAGGGTTTTTTCTTGAATAATCCTTAAATTTGTGTTTTCTTGAGGTAACATGGAAACAGTGGCTAAGAATAGTTGCCTGCTTTTCTTAGCAACTGTTGGGAAAGATTAAAGAACACAACATCCTGGAAAGACCGAAGTGTGTTTATCTTCATAAATCAGAAAGTACTGTCAAGAAAATACCTAGCTGCCTAAATGTACCTACAGCTACACTCAAGGAAATAATGAAAAACTTTATAACTAGAACTCAGACAACAAATCTGGAGGAGCACCCAAGTTTTTTTTAAAAAATCTACAGAAAATATTCACCAGAAACAATAACTACCCTACTCCATGGCTATTTCAGTTCAGAAAACTAAATCCTGTGAGGTAAGCTTGAGAAAAGAGAACATAAGAGAGGACTCTGGAGGATGTAGGGAGACCAAGCAAAGAGAAATGGATTTCTCTCGGTTTGCTCCAACTTTGTGAGAAAGTTGGAGCAGCGTTGTCCTGTCAGCAGAAGGAGATTAAGAGGAATTTATTTTAAGGCTTTTTACACATCTTTTCCTGGGGTTCGAATAAGTGTGGATGGCACTGTGCATCTGCATAAATACAGGGGACTTTATCAGAGCAGCTTGAAGAGACAGCCTACATTTCTGGGAAAAAAGCAGGAAAAAAAAATCGGCAGCTAGACTGATGGGTTTTATCAGAACTGCGGAACGGATGACTTATCTAACGCAGCGTCCGCCTCTGCTCTGTATGCAGCGAACAGGGCGAAAACAGAAAGAGGCAGAGGGAGGCTGGGGTGGGGCCTCCTGTCTGTGACACTGTCTGTGTGTGTGAAGAAGAAGAGCTTTGTGCAGTCAGGTCAGCTACACCCCCGTGACAATGGCGGAGCGGGGCTGGCGGAGGTGAGCCGAGGTGAGTTTGACGGCAGCAGGCCATGTTGACAGGCTGTCATACCTGCTTTCAGCAGCACTATCTGATCATTCTGACACAGCTCCATGAAGCCGTCGATGCGCTTGGCAAACTCCACCACATATTGAATGGCCTCTGTTATTTTGATAGCACACAGCTGCCACATGACTTCCCGGGGCTGAGGAACAAGATAGGACAGAGAATGGGTTATCTGCTGTAAAACAATGGTTTTGATAATAACTCCAGCTGCTACAGAAAAGTGCAACACCCAGCTGGACGCCTTACCTTGCTCTGGTAGCTCTCCACCTCTTCCTGCAGGAAAGCCTGCCAGGTCATCTGCTGCAGCTCCTCTCTCAGGTACTGACATGTCTCCATGTGTGACTTTGAGATGTTCTGGGCAAGGTGCTCTGGAAGACAATTGTCGTCGTCATCATCATCATCATCATCATCATCATCATCATCATCATCATCATCATCATCATCATCATCATCACGACCAACCCAGACGATTTCAGCTAAGATCTGGGTGTTATACACAGAGCTATGTTAAAGTGAAGACCTCACTGCTCGCTGATGAGATATGCCACAGGAAAAGAAGATTTATTTACTGAGCTCTAATGAAGAACGAAGGATAGGAGGGGGGTGAATACACGTGGGCTTTTTTTGGAGGGTAGGGGGAGAAAGCTTGTTGACATTTCCTTATACTGCCTGCAGGAAGCTCATAGCTTAAGGTTGAGGCGAAGCCAATCTAGTTATGACACAAATGCATGGAAAAGGGAGGGGGAGGGGTGCCACGTTACTCACTGAAACAAAGGTCACATTTTTTATTCTCAGAGAAATATTGAGTATAAGAATTTAAATGGTTTTGAAAACACATCTGTTAAAAGGAGTTCCTAGGCACAAGGGAGCCTAAAAAAATGATTTCCCCAGACGCCTGCCCTGCTGGATCCCGATTGGCCCTAATTAATGGAAACTAATTACAAAAAAAGAGGCTCTTTTAATGAGTGTTGGAGATGAGTCTCCAACCTCCTGCTATTTTAAGCAACCTTTGTGTCGTTTGCCCCACGGTTGAGTTGTTCTACCCCCCTCCTTCATTTCACTGTCTCTCCTTTAACCTCTTCCTTCCTTTCCCTGCTCCTTACCTAGTTCAGCCATGGAAACAGTGGGGGAGGTCTCGCCATTGGTGAAGGAGCAGTAGGGAAAAAAGCCAGAGCCGGGGGCAAAGTCGCAGATGGGCTCCGGCTTGATGCCGTTGATGTCTAAGCCCGACTGGTCAGGGGACGGCTGGATGTCCAGGTAGAAGCTGCTGACCGCCGAGTCGGGCTTGCTGCCATCAGGAGTGTGGCCGTCCATGTAGCCGCTGAGGTCATCGTGTAGCTCTGTTAGGCCGTTGGCTGAGAGGCCGTAGCTAGGTGTGAGCGGCTCTGCCTCTCCGGGCTGCTGTTGGTGGTCTCGCTGCTGCTGCTGCAGCCGGTGCTTCTGGACCTCAGCGTACAGGCTATCTCGCTGCTTCTTTGACATGCGGCCAAACTTCACCGCTGGTGTAAAAAGGACAAAGGAAGTATGAAAATCTAGTGAAAGTGGAATAAAATGCTAGACTAAAATAAACCACACAAACAAAATTTAACTTGAGTAGAATTTTAAACATATCTCCTTTGGAAAATGTGAACTGATAGGCATTTATGAATCATTAAATAAGATTAATTTTCTAACTCTACACATATAGTTTGTTTTGGTAACTAAATCTAGAAAGCTTTAAATATGCTACAATAATATCTTGGCTAGAGATCAGAATCAGGCCACTTTTCTTTGATCAGCAGGTCAAATACAAAAAATAAAATGTTTCAATTCTGATGCATCAGAACTAATGTTCAATAAAATACTGACATAAAACTATAAGTAAATCTCTATAGTTCAGGACAACTGGCTGATGTAATGGGGCACACTCTGTAGGTCAAGAGGACACAGTGTGTGGGTTTATGTGTACACTATATGCAGGTATCTATGCAAATAAATATATGCAGCGGGACAGGGAGGAAAGTAAGCATAAAGGCTTGCATATGTTCAGTCACCTTCTTTCAGTCAAAACATATATACACCTTTGTAAGTGTGTCTGCATGAGAGATGAACTGTACAAACAGTACTCACTTACTTCTGTGTTCTTTTATATACATGACGATATATATGCATGTACATGGTGCAGGGTCTGTGAGTGTACAAGTGCATTCAAGATTTTCACTTCAAATCGTGCTGTAGTGAAAAACATATCACTCGTCTGCTGTGTTCAAGCAGAGCCCCCTCAGCTTAGTCTAGTCTGGACCTGCCTGACAAAGAGAGACACGAACGCCCACCTAGGGGCTCCCAATTTTGCATCCCAGCTACAGCAGCAATAACAACACCCTCTAACAACTTCTTGTTTTATGAAAACAGGTTTCTATTACCACAACAACTCTTCCACCACCGGCACATAATGGACATGATCAGATATGTTCCCACAGGCTCAAATCAAATCAATGATTTCTCTATGGACAGCTGGACAGCTACTGGCACTGCTTTGCAGTGTTTATAAACACTGCTCTCCACACTTATTGACATCCCAAATAATGACGTGTCAAATCATTAAAATATAATTACACACTGAAAATCAAGAAAAAAAAACAACAGATCTTACCTCTAGGCAAGTACATTTAGTCAGAGAGTGAAAAACATGTTAAGAAATATACATATATTTTTTTAATAATTACTGGTGCCAATATTCTCCGTGTGCCTGATTGGTTTTAAAAAACAAAATTAAATATACTAATTTTATTTATGCCTCACTTTTTAAAGATGATCAGGAGGAATATGTAACTTTCTGTTTACATGAGGTATATATACGAGGTGGCACAGAGGTTCATATTTATTAGAAAGAGTAATGAAAAGAGAACAGACCATTCAAGAAAGTCAGATGTATACTGATCTCAATATGTCATCACATAGTTACTCACCTAAACCTTCCTCTATCTAAAATCAGGGAAACAGTTCTAAATCTTCAAATAAATATAACTGCAACGAGTTAGGATTGCAAAGGCATAAAAAAACTCTCATGGACAACTCCATCAGAGAAAAGCCTCTTGAGGTTACAAAGATAAAATAAAAGCCTTAATAACATATAGATTATGCTAGAATTATAGTTTAGAAAACAACTCATTTGTAATTCACAACATCTGTCCCAACTTCGTCATGAAGTTTTACAGAGTCGATTTTACACAAGCAGGTGCCTGAATGTGAGCTCTTCACCTCTCGGTATCTTTGCCCATTGCACCCACCTGTCGATTCCCCTCCCGTAAAACAACTCACCATCTCGTGACATTCCCACTGCCAGGCACTTCTGCAGCCTGCAGTGCTGGCAGCGGTTGCGGCTGGTGCGGTCGATCAAGCAGTTTTTCTGACGGGGGCAGGAGTACGCTGCATTGCTCTGCTGACTCCTCCTGAAGAAGCCCTGCACGGGGAGAGGGGCACGGAAAATACGCCTTAGGTTTGCTGAACGGGCCTCCGCGGCCGCAAACACTCATTCTGGCACCTCAGAAGGGGGATCATTTTTATGTCTTCATTGTGCTCTAGTGCTGACAAGATTTATTGCAGTCTGGCGGGGATGTACTGTACTCCCAGTGGTGATATTTTCATTTTAGTGCTTGCAAATTGAAATGCAACAAAAACTACTGCGGTGGTATTTTCCTGACTTCTTTGCTGGCATTTAAAGAGCGCTGTATATCCACCAGCGTGTACAACACGAGGGCGGCATGTTTTGGGTAGCGCATGATAACAGCGCCTGGCATTTCTCTTCAGTGGCGTTATTAGTGTTGATTAATGCAGCACAGGCATGTGCAAGGCTAAAGGATTGCAAACGCACACCAACTGGATTCCTCATTCTTTGACTTAATGAATTGATTCCAGCACATCATTAACATGCCCCACTCTACTGCTCCACACACATATGTCTTAATTAGCTGCTCATTGGCTGTTTAATTACAAGAAAACAGCTGACAGCTGCCAAGTTGCTTTATAATGGAAGCCATTACGGAAACAGAGTAAAACTGCCAGTGACAAGTAGCACTCCTTAATAATGCAATGATTTATGGTCCAAACTTTTGTACTCGCATGTACCATTAAAGGCCTTTCTGCCTGTGGACTAATTAGCAATCATTAAAGATAGATTTCAGCAGTTTATTCTTTAGAGTTTTATCCTTTCCAGGATCTCTGTGTGTGTGTGAGTGAGAGGGAGAGAGGGGTGCTGGGAAGAAGAGCTGAAAGGAGCCTCTTTTTGCCCCCCCCCAAATCACACACATGAACGCACCCACACACGCACCCACACACGCACACACCCCAGCAAGCAGCAAAAGGTGGAGGCTGGCTGAGGAATGCTAATGATGTGCTTGGTGACAAGCACGAGGGGGGGACAGGAATACACTCTGTGCACAAATTTTTCTTTGCCGTGAATGGCTGGTGTATTTGAAACAGTACAAAAGGTAGCTTCAATGGGGAGAAACACGCTGTAGCAAACAGCCAACAATCTGCTATAATTCAAAGCACTCTCCTTTTGATCATCCTATTTCAAGAAGAGCAGCAGAAGCGAAAAAGGAGAAAAAAAAAACAGCAAAAAAAAGACATGTCCCTGGGAGGGAAAAGGCAGAGGAAAGCAGAGGAATGACTATGTCCTACTAATTGTGCCTTTCTGTGATGTCCTCAGTGGTGCTTGACCACTTTAATGATCATGCTCTGTGTGTTTACACACACCACGCTCCCCCTCCAAAACGCTGTAAAACTTCAGAAACATTTTAAGATGTTTTTTTTCTTCCAAACAAGCAACTTTCTTTACCTCCTCAGTGTTTCCTCCCTGTCTTTTCCCTCCCTCATTCACATGCTTACAACCCATCACACTAACAGGTTCGCTTCTCTTGATGCTTACCTTACAGCCTTCACATGTTATCACACCGTAATGGATGCCTGATGATTTGTCTCCACAGATCTTGCAGGGAATTATTTCGATTTGAGCTGGGGAGAAGAAAAGAAAATGAAAGAAATAAATAAATAAGGGCAAAAAGAAATCAACATTTTGCTGTCACAAGCTGCTGTACAGCCCTCTCACCATGGATCCATGTTGGTACATGAAAGAGCACTGTGCTTCTAAAAACATCTCATCCAGTGGCTTTTGAATCCTCACTTCCACACAGTATTAGTTGAATATTTAGAGCTGCAGTCGTGTGTGTGTGTGTCTGTGCACGTGGGTGCGTGAGCGCGCGTGTGAATGCGTGTGTGTGAGAGCGTGTGTCTGTGTTTTTTAAGGGAAGAATCCAATTTTAAAGTGCTCAACAACAGCCTGTACAAACATGGCATCGATTTGTTGCGAAAACACAACTTACATTAAGAAAAGACCCGGCTGCCCACAAACCCTAATACCCCACAGAAGTGCAAATATAAACCTTGAGCAATGACAAAAGATCATTTAGCCACATGAGGAGGTCTATTCCCTGGTGGAAAACCCGACTTCATGCAGGCTCTTAAATTTCAAAATCATAACCCCCCCCCCAGGAGCAAATCCACTGCAACCACAAAGAATCATAACATGCCTGCTGTGCTGGATGAAGCAGAAACTGTGTGTATTTGTATGCGTCTGTGTGTGAGCAAGCTATACGAGAAGAAAAAAAAAAAAACAAAACCAAAAAAAAATGCTTCAGTTTGAGTTTGGCAGCGCCGTTGTGCTGTTGACAGGCCTGAGATGCAGGACAAAAGCCCAGAGAGGATGGGCCTCATCCATCGTCGGCCCTCGCTCCGGGAGCAAACCTGCTGCTCAACGGGCAGAACACACAGACACGAGACACCCAGAACTCCCAGTTAGGCCCTCTGATCTCAGCTTTATCTCCGCAGCAGCCGCCAGTGCCACATCACTACCTTCCTCCGAGCTTCCCCCCGCGTCCTCGGATATCTCTATTTCGTTGCCCTCCTCAGTCGCATCATTTCCATCAGTGTACTGCAGCGCCAGCTATCTGATCTGAATCGAGGAAAGATCACCGTAGGATGCTCTCTGTCATGATGTAATGTTTTGTTTGCTTTTAACCACCGATGTAGACTGCCTATCAGGGCAGAAAGTGCTCTTGTACCCACTACATTTGTTGCCACTCCAAGTAAATATTATTGAAATCACTAAGTTTACACATCATTCATAAAAAAAATAAATAAATAAAGATCAGGGCTTCAAAAATGTTTTAATTAGTAATATACAACTTTCAATTTCCCTGATATTTAAATATGATACAATACAGAGATCCATTCCCTTCAGCTGTTTGCATCTAAGGCTGGAAGAAGACTCATGTTTATGTAGTGAGAAATAACTGCAGGATAACATGGCAGACTGGGGTCATCAAGACTCCATAACAACCATTAGAGCTCATCTCCCACCTGGTTGTTTGGGAGACATGCCTTGAAGAAAGTCTATTCCTGTCCTACTATCACAAACATAAACATGCAATTTGCTAAACTATAATTGTGTGCTTTTAGTCGGAAGAGAACATTTGTTCTTCCAGCTAATTAATTCACCAATTCTACAGCTGATTATGTAGCATAGTGCAATTTCATTCCATTTTATTCTTTTACATTTTCAGTAATCTATTTTAATATTTGTTTTAGTATCTTATCTGCTAGTTTGTGAACCACTTTGTTTAAAATTTCTTGCTTTTAAATGTCCTACACAAATACGACTGACATTGGCATTCTGTTCTAAAGTGCTTGGATAAGTATAAGATCAATTCTCCAAACAGGGCTTGATATATAATATACTTCTTAAAAAGAGGTGGCATATTTTCAGAGTGTTACATCAGCCTCTTCCCTCAAACCAGGCCCAACTGTGTGCTATAATGCCTCAGGTCTCGTCTAAAGACAAAAGACTTAAAATATCTCCTGCACACCTTAACAAGCTGCCTCTTTATTCCGGTTTGATCACATCAAAAGTACTTTTGTTGGAGTTCATCCAGAGATCCCTGCCCATTTAATCAGCTGCCTTGGAGCCTGCATTGTGTCATGTGGATAATGTCCTCGTCCCTGAGGCGTGCCCGGGAGAGCCCCTTAACACAGAGCCTTTAATCCACCAACCCGGGAGTTGCACTTTGTTCATTCAGGGGATCTCTCCTTGCACTGCTGGAGTCAACAAGACCAGCCATGTTTACTCGGAATTAGCCTAGATTTTAGGAAAATGAACAAAAAGGAGAGGTGGATCATGAACGATTAATACTCCTTCATACAACACCTCCTGCAATTTGAGGTTCTCCCATACAATAGAGGGCACTGCACCTCGTTGGCCCGGATTAGAGTGGAACCCAGGCAGGAGGCGGGCTCTGACAACTTTACTGAGAGGGTTAATTTATAATTAATATTTTCCTTACTGTGCGCAGTTGCTTGTTATTTCATTTAGGTCTATCTCTGTATGAGTGCACTCTATTGTTTGTTTTTGTGTTCTCACCGCATGAGCATTAGCTGTGCAGTGTGTTTCAACTCCTTTAGCATTTTCAGCCTCATTACTTACATAATTTGTTCTGACATGCACTCACAACAACTGAAGCGTGCTGTAATTATGACTAGCTGTGGTTATGCTGCTCCAGAGGCCGCAGTGACAGTCTCTGGCCATTGGGTGGCAGTGCAGGGCTGTTTCTACGGCTGTCATGCCAAGTTAAGCCGAGCTTCCACCCACCCCGTTCACAACCCACATGCTTTTGGCTACGAGCTCCAGCCTCTGATACCTCCAGGCTTAGGCTGCTGCCTGCCTCCCCCCCACCTCCACAGCAGAGCTGCGAGATGCCTTCATCTCTCCTGAAGAAGCGGAGCTGGCTGGGCGCTCGCTCAGGCCTGACAGAGGCTGTGCCACATCAGGTGAAAGCAGTGAGAGTGCAGACACAGGGGTGCCAGGCTGGGCAGATTATATATCCACATGAGCGTAGTTTAGTTAAGCCCTATCTGCTGCAGGACGGGCCCAAGTGTATCCAGTCTCACCAGCTTACGCTCTTTCACTTTGCCCCCACACAAACCTACAGATGCTAGGTGTACTCAGCAGTAAAAAAAAAAAGGCTCATCTATGGACCAGCTGATGCAAACTTCTAGTCTAATAATAATAAAAATAATATCTTTCTCTATACTTATTGCTTTCTTTGGTTAAGAGGTGAGAACTTAAACAATGAGGCTTAAAAAAATAATAAATTCATGCATCCCAAAATGGCATTTAATAGCTATTGACGTAAACTGTGGAGTTAACCATCTCCCGGTGTGAATCAAGCAGCTGCTGGCTCACTTGAGCTTGACCGCTGCAGTGCCGCTGATCCCATTCACTGTGCCCGCCTGTCTGCCTCTCTACCCGTCGCCCTCCCTGCCAGCTAGCCCTACCCGCTCTGTTTACAACATCAAAGCCAGGCACAGTAACACAAGCGGCCATGCTACAGCCCATCCCAGCAGCACTGCCGCTCCTCGCAGTGCAGAGAAGTGCCCTCTCTGCATGCAGGCCACTTCAAAGACACCTGCTGAGATGCCAAGATTGTGTTGAATCCCAACCACAGCACAATCACGCCCCAGACATTGCCATGAGAGCTGGGGAAGTAACCTAACCCAAGCATCCTTGCAGAGTGGCATGGGTGTTAAGTATAAAGAGCGCTGCAGAGAGAGAAGACGGTCATGCAGAATGTTAAGGCTTGTTCTTTGTCTGTGGCTGAGCGGCTCAAGGACACTGACTCACATCACTAGCAGGCCGTCCGAGGGGATGACGTGTCACTCAGTGCACATGTACAAAGGGGCCAGTGAGGCCATTGCATGTTCACCCAGTGCCCTTCGCTGTCTTTTTCACAGCCTTTAGACTGAGACAGTCTGAGAACACTACAGTACATCATAAAAGTCCAGGACAGTCAAACAAATACATATTAAGTCTGCCACCTGTCAGTTTCCTATTTTCACTTACCTGGCATATGAGCAGATTAGACACTCAAAAGGTTCATTTATTTCTGATCAATACATGCTGCACACCACTGCAATCTTCAGTGTGGACACAGTTACTCTGGGAAGAAAAGTGTAGGTTGGTTATGTCTAAGTGATTGGCTAAACACACAACAAGAGGTGTCCAAGAGGTAGCTTGGAAGCAGCTACCTCTTCTAAGTCATATCTTTTTTTCCATGGGAGGTAGCTCAGCAGAGCATGCCTCTGGAACAAGCAGTTCCCCTCCAAAACAGTTGGTGGCCGCAGTGATATATGCTTAGACAGCATGTATTTAAAAACATATACATGCACATATTTATTCGCTTCAAGTAAGATGATATTCAAAAGAAAATCATATTTTAGATGACTTTGTCAAGTCATGGCTGAATTTATTCAGACTGTGAGAAAGAGAGACATTTTTTAATCGCATAATGGAAAATCTGAAATAAGTAAACTCAATCTCAGATTTACAGTGAGGATGTATAATCTCTAAAAAACACAAACCCCGCAGGACCCTCATAACAAGACATGTTGCCATTTACCCATACTGCTGGTAAAGAAGACCATGCCATACTATATATTTGCCGCATGGATTTAACATGCATTTTGAAATGTATGAAATCTTGGAAAATTCAGAACTAGAAATGAATAAATACCACAATAGATGAACTGGATTTTTTTACACCGATTATATTGTTTTAAACCAAATCTGTAATCCGTCAAATTGTCATATCTATTTTTCAGAAAACTTTTCCAAAAACCTGTCATCTCTCATCAGCTGAATGATGAGAATTCATCATTCATCATCAGAATTACATGAATATAATTCAAGTAATGCATTAAAGTCTGCTGATAAAAGGTAAAAGTAACAATCTTGCAGCCTGCTACAAACAGAGCAAAATTTGTAGTCTAAATCTCCTTGCAGTTTCCAATGAACCACTGAAAAACTGACATAACGCTAAAGGATTAAGATTATCTCCCCCTACATTACAGGCCCATTGCCCAGGCCATCGTCATAATGCTGAGAGCTTAACCCATTACTCGATTGGACCATTAAATCACTTTCTCATGGCCTTGTGATTCGCACTAGATGTGCACCACAAAGTCTAAAATCAAGGCTTCAAGTGCTGATGTGTTTATACAGAGCAGATTTTTCCCACTGGTGCATTTACATACATCATTGGGAAAGAAAGCATGTGAAACAGTTTGAGAAAACACATTGCTGTATGTGAAGTGTATGTGCGTGGGTAGGGGTGTGTACGTGTGTGTTTTGGCCACACTGTGCTTACAGCTGTCAATGACAGAGTGACGCAAGCCAGTGCGCTCATGTCAGATATTATGTAAGGTGGACAGGGCATGACATTATGAGCAGATTAACAATTCTTCTATCATTGGACAAGGGGTGATTATAGATGTTTTTTGCTCTAAAATAGCTTAAAATTACCACAGCATTTCTGATGCTGGGATATTTTCTTTTAGAAAAGAAAAACAAAAAAAACACCTTTAGATAATGGTCCACAACTAGTGAGACTGTACAATCCACCTCCATCATTATGTGCATCTATTTATTTTTTCCACACAAACGCCCCATTTGACAGTGTAGATCATCTGTCGGTTAATAAAGAGCACCTCCTCTAAACAGATACCCATAAGAGTCAGCTCGAGCTGTAGAGAGGCGACAGCCTAACAAGAGATGGAATCAAATCTCTGTCTCTCTTATCTGCCAGGGCTCTGCTGTCATATGAAGTCGCACAACACAATACTTTTTCTTTTTTTTTTTATCCCTTTTATACCACAGAAGAAAAGGTTATTTGAATGTCACCAGCAAAACAGAGTCACGGTGTGAAATGCATCCTGTACAAATGCAGTGCTTTTTTTTTTGTGGGAGGTGGGGCTGAAGGCTTGCTGGTATTTTAGCTTAGATCTGTTCTAATGGCAACGACTGGCTTGTGAGAGCACAGGAAGCTCACAGCGAGGTGCTGCTACTAGAATATACCTCCAGAACAAAACCTCTGTATCGCAGCTTTTTACAGCTATTCTGAAGTCATCAAAAAAAAAAAAAAAAAAAACACACTCAAAGGGGATTACAAAAAGCAAAGACATAATTGACACATTTTGATGTCTCCAAGCTGAGTCTGGCTAATTCCCCATCAAATCATTCAGCTGTCTAAGCTGTGATCCTTTTTCACCAGAGACCAGCTACAGTTTTCAGAAAATGGGCTTTTAAAGTTACCCCCCCATTATTCTTTTCATAGCAGCGCAGCGACTTTGCTGGAGCTCAGGTCTGGACCATTGCCCTGGGCTGCTTTTGGGATGAACTCATGCGTGCTTTGGTGTGTTTGTTTGTGTGTGAGGCCTATTAATATTTCAACACTGCCCAACTCCAGATGCCTGTACAACAGAGCAGTGCTTTTCTCTTCATGTCTCCAACTGTATTTACTTGACTGTTTTATTGAGGAGGATTCTGACACCATTTATGAAGTCGAGTAGGAGAGGGTGAACGCATATTCCCAACCTGCAAGCTCAAGACATCTCTCTTTACGTCTTCTTCTCTACCACTGTGACAACAATTTGGGCACTAATTTATGTGTTGTTTTGGCAAAGATTGACGAGCTTCCTGGCTGGGAGTCTGCTTTGCTGCACTCTGGGGGAAACGACAAAAGCTCGAGTATACGGAACAGACGAGCACCATGAAGGGGAGCATGTGTGCGGTGTTCGTTTTCCCTCCCCTGCCTTCACCACCTGAGCTGGAATCTTTCCTCATCACTCTTTACCTTCCCCAGTTTGGATCCTTCCCCCCAACCTGTCCTCGACAATGACAAGTGAAGCTTTGCCCAGCTGATTGGGCCCATAGCGCATAGAAAGGCTCACAGGGTTTCTTCTGGTCCCAAGATTTAATCACAAAAAGTACTTTAAAGCTTAGATTTTTTTATTTATTTTTTTGACAATTTTTCTTAAAGCATTCAAATGTGTTTTAAACATTTTGCATGGGAGTGGACTACGCTTTCTGTACCTGTTTGAGATGCACCAAAACTCAAAATCACTGAGGCTGAAATCACACTGGGCCGATTGATTGACTGCTGCAGGCGCTGCCGGTTGAATTCTAAGAGTCAGGTGAAGATTGTGCAACATTGTTTTTTTATTTTTTTGAGCTTCGGCCACTTGAACAAAGAGGTCGATGGTTAAAGACCCCATTGTGGTACAGAACCTTTGTTAAGCACCCCCCAACTCTCTCTGCAGGGAGAGTTGCCTTGTACACTCCTTTGGAAAAAACACATGAATATATAAATAATGAATCCTTCAAAACAGCCAGAGCAATTACACGCAAAAACCTTTACGTAACAACAAAGAGCCTTGTTCGAGTGCACCAGGGAATTTGCTACTGCCACAATGTACAACTTCCTTTCTCCTATAATTGCTGTATTAGTATGCATTTCTGTAACTCAGCCCCGATTCTGCTGTGAGTTTGTGAATATGATATTTCTACTGTTTTAAACCCTACATCAGTAAAACCTGCTTGCGTGGTCTTTTCTAGAGATGTTTACAAGCCATTTTTTTCCAAAGTCCAAGTAAAATCTCAAGTCTCTAATGACCAAAATAATTAACTCACCTCGGATTCATGTCTTCTCGTAAAGCACAGACTAGTCTAAGTATCCTTAAGCCCAATTTAACACATTAACTTTTAACATTTTTCTTTATTGGCTCCAGAATGTTGAAGTCAACATGCAAAGTATTATTAGTTTCCAAAAAAATCGCAGATGTTAAGATAATCGTTAAACATAAATATAATTTAAGCATAGTACAAATAGGATAACTTTTCCATTTCCCAGGATGTGATATGTATTTTATTTTTATTTTAATGACATTAGCTGAACAGCAATAGTTCCAGCTAATAGGTCGAGGGTTACATTTATCTTATTTTAAAATAACATAAAATAGGTATTTAGTAGAGAGTTCAGTTTGAGAAACATGGATGCAGTCACAATCATAAGCTACAGCTAACTTGAACATGCTATTTGGAACGACTAAAAGCCCACGTTTCACTAAGGTTTCTGTTTAATAAATTAAACTGCCTTATAACTGCCTTATAAGCATTGGTTTGCAGATGGCTAAAAACTTGAATATACCTCTCCACATATAGATAATACCAGCATGTACCAACCAACATGCCAATGTTCATACTATTTTTGGGCCCGTTTGAACCACAAGGACATACTTAGAAATGTACAGTTTTTACTACAGCCTCATAGAGCAGCGAGTATGCAGCGGATTTTACACCACCTAAAAAACACACTGGAAATAAGTTATTTCTCACCAAGAGACAATGCAGTTTTGTGTCCTTTTGGTTCAGAACAGATAAATTATCCAAATAGGGAAAACAGCACACCTATATTCACTGTATTTTCTAAAAAAACAGTTTTTTTTTCATCAGTTTATGATCTAATACAGAATTAGTGTATTTAATCTACTCTATGCTTGGCCCACCTTTTTTGCAATGTCCTCATCTGCATCTACTGCACAATCACAAAAAGATGGGCTACACATGGATGTTCACAATGCACATCTGTATGGTCAAAAGGAAAGTAGACCAGACAGAGAGGTATGACTTAGGCCCGACTATAAAATACTTGGAAGCATCAAACAAAAACAGATGAACTTGGAAGTTATTCTTAACTTCTTGCACTGACATACTGTTGAGTAATATTAAATTATTTACTTCGGTAGCTCAAAGGGAGTACAAGGTAGTCATCTACTGATCTATACTTGCCAGCCTACTTTCACCCCTGATTGCACGAGAGAAAGATTCTTAAGACTCAATTCCCAAAGAAAGAGTCCGAGTCAAATCTCAAGTCTTTAGAGCACAAGTCCAAGTCGAGTCTATAGTTTATTTTAGCAAATTAAGAGGAAGTCAACTCAGTCTCCGCAGATAATAGAGAAAATAGAAGAGAAGAGAATAGGGAAGAGACGAGAGTTCCAAGGCACACTGCTGCTCAGGGTCAGTGGGTCAAAGGCACACAGCCAGAACACACATGCAGAGCAGGCTGAATATTTCAGCTGACAGTAATTGTCCCTCTGTGGTCTCCTTAGGAAAACATGTTTCCAGACAATGCGGACTGGCTGCACGAGCCAGATAGTAATCATGATCTTGATTCGCTTCATCGAAGAGAGAAGAGGCTGCAAAAGACAGTAACAGCATGAGTCGTGTTCAATAAGAGCCGGAGAAGGTAAAGGAGCCCTCTGAATAGAAATCCAAAACAGGATTGTAATAGTTTAAAAGATCTACCAAAAACTAAGCAAGAATAATCTTAATTTTATGTAAAAAAAAAAAAAAAGAAAGAAAAAAGTTTGGTTTTATACTTGCTGTAACATTAATTTATTATGCACTTTGTGTATGTATATGTGAAAATTTGATGAAAAAAGTCTAATTACAAGTTATAATAACTATAATTATAAAAATAAATAAATAACATCTGCTCTGACTATACTGCCAATTTTATCAGCTGCAGGTCCTGTGTACAGACTACGACAAAACACAAAAATGTCTTATGGAGAACAAGATTTAAAAAATGTGCTTGTGTTGTCATTTTCCTAAAAAGGCAAAAATGTGAATCTGCCACCCCTCAACTAATAAATAAAAAGGGTTCTGCACAGTACAAATCTGGTCTGGAAATTCTTGTATTTTTTTTCCAGACTCTTATTTAAAAGTTGTTGTTTTTTTAACACTGGAGCTGACAAGCACCAAGGGTGCCATTCACCTTGAAGGTCTTGGGTTTTCATCAGCTGAAAAAGAGCAGGCAAGGACAAGGAAGATGAATGACATCAATGGCCAGCCGATACTTCCAGGGACTTGTGATTGAGACAAATGAGCCTTGTTACATTAGCTGTGATACTGAATCCTGGTGCTCAAAGATCCAGAGCTTGATAGAGCTGAAACTAGAGGCACCCAACCTTTCTACAGATCACCGGTGTCACTGGGCCTCAGAAGAAGAGCACTGTCAAAGCACCTGCTTCACTACACTTTTGTCTCTTTTCACTTTGCGCATTTGCATTTTGTTTTATGTGAATTCAAGAACTTCCTTATTAGACTTGGGGAAAAGTCACGATTCTAGGATGCATTCCAATGCAAACATTAGCAATGTTAACTTATGGTAAGAGGGGTCAGTGTTATCATCCAATTATTATCAAGATGGTAATAATATATTGCTTAATATATTATGACATTGACCTTAGGCCATATCACAAAGCCCTAATTCACCCATTAAGGCACACATTCACACAATTAAGGAAGCTATAAAAGCACAAGGTTTCAGTGTTCAGAAATCCCCCCGCCCCCCCCAAAAAACAATGGGTCATTAAACAAAATATTAATGCAGATGTTTGTATAATACCAGACATTATAAAATAATTGCAGAAAACTGAAAAAAAAAAAAGAAACTCATATCGGGATCCAGCATAAATGTTTTAATCATAAATGTATGTCTGTAATGGAAAATAAATGACAAATCTGACTGGAAAAGCAATTAACTGAGAACTTTATTTATGTTGTTCTTTACTACAGTAGGAAAATGAACAAAACAATGACAACTTTCTTTGGGTTGTGGAAAATAGAGCGACTTTGCAGCTGTGGTGAAAGATTGTTTTTGAAACTTCGATCACAATATCTGACTTCTAAAGTGAAACTACAGAACCCTGGTGTAGTATTGCACAGAAACATCATAGCACTCCATCGTCTTCATTTCATTTGCATGCTCTTTCACATAAGGCGGTAATAAAACTGTTTAAATCAGTGTCAAAACTCAATGTACTGATAGGTAAAATTATATGCGAGTTCCAAGCCAAGTACACACTGCTGACGTGGAACACACTGCTGTATGTATTGCACATCAGCAAGTGGACTTAGAAGGAATTATACTCTATATAGACTGAAAATAATTAGGTATAATCAGTGTGCTTGAGTACAACCTGCTTTACACCCCTGCTTATTGAATAGTCATTATGTGTGTTTTGTACACTTAAGAGTCCATTGATTGCTGCGGTGGGTCACTCGCATCTTGGCAGAAATGAAAGGAGTTTTCATCATAAAGCTTGTTCATTTAAAGTGGATTTTTTTCATCACAGGTTATCTTTGATATGCAATAAATGATTGCAATAAAGTTATTGCCACGTGAGATATTTACAGGTGAGAAAATCTGAAAATGATGTAAAAAATAAAACTGAGGCTTTGAATTTAAAGGTTTGGTGATATAGCACAGTGAGTACACCAACCACTTTAACAGTAAACTTGTAAAGAATTAAGAACCATTTGATTGACTTTAAATACATTCTAAAACCTCTACAATGCAAAAACTTCTTACAATTTCATGATATTTTCAAATATGTTATATGAATATATATACCTCCTCAAATTGGAATCAAGCAAAATGTTGCAAAGTTAGAATTTGCAAGTTTCTTAATACATTCAGAAACCTGGCTTTTACATAGAAAGCAACAAAACCTACAAATGTCTCATTAGTTACAGCTACAGAGCAGCTCCACTGTCATTCTCCAGTTGTACCAGACCGTGTAAAAGGCATTCCTAGACGACAGGGGTGCACATGGAGTATCTACTGCCACACAGAGTTCAAGGGAAGCTTACAGCATGTGAGACACATTCCCCTGCACTGCTGTTTTCATAGTCCTACAAACACTGGCCTGGTGTTGTTTAACATGGCAGGATTAAGCAGCCATGCGCAAAGCATGCTTCCTCTATTCACGTACAGCATCTTCTACTCGTTTGGTGAATCAGCTTTCCTGACTGCAGGTGGACACAGAATGGCGATCTAATCTGAGGCAAATAGACAAGTGCCAAGATTAATCATTGCATAAACATATCCCAAAAGCTCTGGAATAGCAATCATCTCTTAAGCCTCAGTCATGAAGAGGCTCAGGCATTAAGTCAGCTGACAACCACTATCCCCCTTCTCTCATACTGCCTTTGCTTTGTAGGTTTATTACAGACAGGCCAGTGTCAACACTTTGTAAGGTACAAGGGAGCATCTAAGTCAAATGAGAGGAGTCATCCACAGTTCTCAGGCGAATCACTCCTTCAACCTTGTGACCGGAACCAACCAATTTTAAGTTTAACAACTGGATCAGTAACCAGCCAGGCAAAAATTAAAATCCCTTACTTTTGATTAGGAAACACACCATGCCAAAGTGCTACCAGACATTATTGCTAAAGGAAAGCTAGAGGAGATTCAAAGTGACATAGCTTTAGTGTCAGCGAGAATGTACAATGAAGTTGAAAGGAAACGGTTTTCTAAGACTTGAGGAGATATGTCAGGCCATTTATTTAGGGTGCAAGATAATGATAGCAAATCTTTCAGCAGACAGCAAGATGGCTAAAGGCCGTACAGTGAAGTAATGCTGTTTTGCCCTTTCAGCTTGTTGGTGGGCTTTGGGAAAATTCTGAATTAAGGTGAGGATTTCCATTTTCTAGGGCAAACAGGAGCCTTCAATAGAGTTTGCTAGTCATTGCTAATTACTAAAACCAAGTTACAAATGTCAGTTTCGTTTTTGTTTTAAAATAATAGTAAAAAACCTTACCTCCACCATCCATCCATTCATATGGACTGGTCTATACCCACTTATTCTTGCAGGGTCACAGGGTGACTTGTGCCTTTCTTTAGCAGTCACTGTGTGAGAGAAGGGCTACAAACTGGACAGCTCATCAGTCCATCGCAGGGCAACACACAGACACATAGGCCAAACAAACAAACACACATCTAACACCTCACTGTAAATGACAATTTAGAGAGACCAATTAACCACACAGTCATTTTGTGGGAGGACGCCAGAGTACCTGGAGAGAACCCACACAAAACATGCAAACTGCATCCAGAAGGACCCCATAACAGGATTCAAACCCAGGACCTCTTGCTGCAAGGCAACAGTGCTACCAATTGTGCCATTTTGCAGCTCTTAACTCTACCAATTACAAATAATTAATGACTGCTTACAGCAGGACATCTAGAAAAGAATATCCAGAATGATTTTCTTATCTTCTTTTTTGCAGTTTATAAAGAGAATAAATCAACCAAAAATGGTATCGGCAGGTTAAAGCTTTCCAAAACACAGGAATCAACCACAAAGTTCTTATTAGTGCATCTCTACACTGAGAACATAGTTATAGAATCATACCTGCTCATTAAAACTATATTAGCAACAATGAGGACCACCCTCTCATTCCTGTCTAACCAGGTCTGAGGCTTTAGCACAAGCTTATTTTTGATGAGGAGCGATCTACTGAAGACCCTGAAAAATTGAGAATGAAAAAGGACAGTAGGTAGAGTGAGAGGTGCAGTCCACTGGTCCAGGGGTAAGAGAGCGTGGGATGTCCAGCTCAAGTGGGAGGCCCCTCTCCAGGAGGTTGTTCCACAGCATGAAGGCAGAGGCAGTGCTATGCCTAATGAAGGGCGAAGTGGATCCCCCCCTGTGGGACCCCCTCAGGCATACTCATTAGGAGATGAAATAGCGTTTCCCGCGGCAGAGCAAGTGTCTGCCTTCGCTCGGACATATTTAATTTAGAGCCATATGAACAGCAGGCCACACCGGCCAGTTTCAGATTGGCCTTTGTCAAGTCCAAAGAATCAACATCATTCACAAACCCGGGGCTGATTAAATGGTTTGCACAGAATTGAATTATGGGTATTTTTGTAGTTTGGGTTTGATACCACAACATTCAAATTATTATAGGTCAAGTGTAGTGATACTTCCAGCTATTGGTAAAAAAAACCCAAAACATCTTTTACAAAAAAAAAAAAAGATGTTATATTGAAAATGTGTGCCTTATCACAACTTTCAATCCCTTCAATGTGTTGCATTATGTTGCATGTTTTTGGCTGCAGGCAAAAATAATAGATTCATTTAGCCAGTGGTGGTTTGTGGAAAGGAACCAAGGATTATGGTAATGCGGCACTGAATGCTGCAAGCAAAATACAGTGGGAAAAAAAACTACTGCAGCAAGAGGCACTGTAGAAATATCTGAGAGGTTAATTTATATGATTGCAGAAATCATGCATTCACAAATAAACCGAGAATTCAAACTGCGCTAGCTATAATTTCAGGAAGAAAGAACATTTCTTCTGCTGTGAGAAAGAAAGGTTTTATAGGGTATCAATTCGCTGAAATTCAAATACTGTACATGTCACTGCTTATCCTTGTTTCTGATGAATCTTCACATTTATTAAGGCTGTCTTCGTGCCTTGTTAGATATGTATAACCAATCTCCTGTAATTAGCAGGAGCTAACCTTTGGGGTGCTAATCCCCCGTGAACTGTGGATTTTGTACATCAAAGCCCACACACCCCCTTATAGCTGGTGCTTGAAATTACACTCTATTTGAAACCTGCAATTATTTGTACAGCATGGATGCAAACAGTCTCCTCTTTTATGTCTCCAAGAATCCCGTGGGTTTGCAGTAAAGAATCCTTAATCCACTCCAGTGGAAATCCAAATATAGAGTTAACACGAGCTCTCGAAAATTTAGACCCACAGTCGGATTGCCTGTGATGCAAGCACAATTGAGAAACCTCTCACTTCTATTTATCTCATAGCTAAAATTCCATCTCTTTAGTAGATTAGGTGCACTATGTATGCAATTTATTTTACCAAACTTTGATCCAAAATTTTGGTTCTGGAGTGAGGGAATGTTAGGTTGGTATTGCACAGTAATTAGTCAGGCTATGTCCTCAGGTAGCAAGCTTGCAGTCTGCTGCTAAACAGATGTGCAATTCATAGTTTTAAAAACACAGTAACAGTGAGAGTGATGGCTGGAATTTTTCGCAGAGGGAAATATAAAACAGCTAAATTGATCTTTCTTTTTAGCAAGAACAAATTTCTGAGTCTTCTTTCAGCATGATGATTGGTATTGCACAGCAATATGTGAGGGAGGGGAAAACTGTGGTCTCTCCAGCATTTTCTGTGGCATTTTATTGCAGGGACTTCAACAGCAAGAAAGGCATGGCAGAAAATATAGTGATTTTAAAACTACCGCTTATTAAAAAACCTTGATATAGCCTGAAACCAATACCAGCGTAGGCTTACTACAAAGAGTTGATTTTGTTGTAATCCTGCACTGTTTAAAACAACAGCTGAAGGTTAGTCAGTTGTATTGCACACTGTTTAATGTAATCAAATACCACAACAAATGATGTTTAGAGTCTGTTGGAAGTTTTCTTCCTGCCCATTCACAGCTGCTGAAAATATATTGTGCAAGGAGGGAGGGAAAGATTACAGAAATGCAAAATAACCAAAACAGATCCAAACATCATAGACAACACCGTATCCACACACAGTTGTGTGCATGTGCACATGTACATACACGAACGCACACGTACATACCCAAACATAATGCTGACGTTTATGCAGGGAAGCTGCCTAAAGCATTTACTTCCTTTAATGAGAGACAGGAGTCTCATGTATCAGCGATGCACGGCAGGGGAACAGTTGGGTTGGCTTTATTTCCATCAATCCGAGGCATTTATCCCTGTATCACATCAATACCTGTCAGTTGCGCAGGATGAGATAAACCTTGTTGAGCAGACTGAGTCGGGGCCACGCAGTTCTTGGTAAATGCGTGCACTTTAAAACTGCAGGTGGGCGTGATAATACACAGCAATAAATCAAGTAAGCTTCGAACACATGAAGGTACAAGAAAGTTCCTTGTGAGACAAGATGACACGAGGATCATCTTTCCAGCATTTACTCAAGTAAGTGATTAAAAATCCATGAATAAACAATGATCCTGTTCAGTATTTAGAAGAAACTATACACCTCAGCTGTCATCTAATCCCCTCCGAAATCTCTTTACTTACCTTATTGTAACGGGGATCCCACTTCTCTTTACTGCCTTAAATGGGAAACTGAAATCTCATCTTGTGACACCTCACAAAATAAAACATGCAGTTGTTGCAAAGTACTATAGAGTGACATGGAAAACTTAAAATGTAAGTATCTCCATGTTTTTTTTAAATCAATGCACATGTTCCAGCTTATTGTAAAGCATGTGTTAATCTGAGTTTATCTGTGAAAACAGATATAACAGTGAGAAATCTTCAGCAGCCTATGAAGTAAGATTTATCATGTGATAAAAAAAAAACAAAACACACAAGCCCCCCCTCCGCAGAATAACGTACTCGAGGGATTGGCTTTTGAGCGATTGCAATACTGCTAAAGGCGGCCAAATTATGATTTATAGACTTTGGCTTGAGAGTGCATGGGGCAGACATGCATGTATCCATGACTGCTGGGCTTCTCTCCGCAGCATGGGAGCAACTCCGAGAGAATACATTTAGTGTAAAATTGCTTCATCTGTTTACAATTCCATTTGGAGTTTATGAGAAAGACAGGCAAACACAGCCTGATGTATTGCCCCCATGTCACGGCATGGCAGGAGCATCCACACAAAGATTCATCTCTCACTTAGAAGCCAAATGATACGTCTAATTTGCTGCAAGCACAGTTATTTTTAACCTCTCCGAGCTGTCAGATAATGGAGCTCGACTGTCAGAGCTGGTGTATGCGAGTGTGTTAAAAGGTTGCAAACTCTTTTCAATTTACCATTCCCTTTGAGGGAATTACAAAATGCACATTCCCATTAGTTCGCCTGATTGACAAGGCTTTTTTGCTTTTTATCAAAACCAAAGGTGGGGAATGAAAAGAGTTGACGGCACCGAGATGGATACATCCAACAGCAAACTAAATTTGGCTTTCACTTGCACTGTCAATAAAGTTCAGCAAGTGCTGGTTGTTTTTGTGGTTATTAATTGGGCAAAATGATGCTTTTTTCAAGCAGAACAGATATTGAGTACTTGCAGTCTCTAAAAAAATAAGAGATGAAAATAAGGTCACATAAATTGTTTTCTTTGTGCTAACTGGAGAAAAGGAACATAGTTAATTTATGCAAAGGGACCAATTAAAAGAAAAAAAAAAAACACTGGAAAAGTAACAATGAACCAAGAAAAGGGGCTGTTTCCATCTTTATCAACTTTGCTGGATGACTGGCTAGTTGGAAAATTTGAAATCATTAGGGTTTTTTTTCCACTGAACTCCCCATACTATAGCTCTACTATGTCAGGTTAATAGCAGAACTCTTCAGTGTGGAAGCTGTTATTGAGTGAACAAACAAACTCTCACTATTTAGTGAATCCTGGACAAAAATTAGACATGCAGCCAGTGTGTTATCAATTTGTATTTAAAACAATAAAATTATCTAGCTCCATTAAATGTGGTTGTACATCACAAAAAAGTGTAAATTCGATATTTACTAACAACAAGAATTGCTCGAGTGCTCTTGGAGATATGGAAACATTCAGTGTATTCAAAACATTTGAAAGCAATGAATTAAAAGCAGGAACTACAAGAGAGATGTAAAAGGAATAAAACAGAAGCGGAATGTACAGAGACTAATCTCAAAAGTCTTCAGTTAGTAAATTAATTCATAAGTGCTACATAAAAACCCCCAAAACAAAACAAAAAAAAAACAATCAACAGATATTCGCCTGTGATTGACATTTTATCCTTCTGGTGCAAACAGTTCCACTGTCCCAAAAACCAGCTGACCTCTGATTTTTGCCAGCTCCAGCTTAGCTGCTGTTATGTAAGAAAAGTGAAGGGGACACGTGGGGGAATGAGCACTGTTCATTTCACCTCTGCCACGCTGAAACAGGCAAACTCTCTGTTTGTTTTTCTCTGTATGTTTAGGCAAAAAGGAGTAGAACAGCCAGTGCAGGGTGACACTTCTCAATGATCTGGTTCGACACT
Organism: Alfaro cultratus; assembly: GCA_903066825.1. NCBI lineage: Eukaryota > Metazoa > Chordata > Actinopteri > Cyprinodontiformes > Poeciliidae > Alfaro > Alfaro cultratus. The sequence continues at coordinate 108,798 of CAEFZX010027187.1, forward strand.
AGCATAAAAAAGTAAAAGAAACAACAACAACAAAAACAAACATCTTACATCACACTTGTGCCACTACAACCCTAGGTCCTCTTAGGACCCTGACTGACTGACTAGGGAAAAGCTCACAAGACCCATTCTAAAATAGCTCCTGACCTTTTTTTATAATATATACTGAGGTTGTTGTTGCTTTGAAATTTTGTTACAAGGTTAAAAAAAAAAAAAAAAAACGTTCTGCAGAAGGCAGACAAGACATATAGTGGTACATTTGAATTTAATAGTTCTTGTGATGTAGGACAAGATTCTCTTAGGAACACATAAAAACATACACAAAGGTTGGAAGGTATTCACAGGTTTAAGTGATAAATGAACCAGGAATCATCTTTTTCCTCCAAAGTACTCAAGCTTATCAAAACACTTTTTTGCAAATAGGCAAATTCAGTACAATGCTGTATTCGCTCAAAAAACATGCTGAAGAAGCTTTATGCATCCCAAACAAAAGCATGCACATGGAGCTTTAGCAAGTAAGCAGCAAGTGGACTGTCAATATATGTCTAAGTTGGAAGTGTTTCCCATCTGAATGAGGAAGCGGAGCATCATTTTCAGGTGAAGCGGAACTCTTTGGTGGTTATATAAGTAGCTGCTAATGGTGCTTGGTCAGAGTTTAAGGTCTAATCCTCTGAAGCAATAGAAGCTGCCACAAAAGCTTTCGACATTTTGTCTGGTGGAGTCAGGAAATGCACCACCCTTCATGAGTTGAAGCAAGCCGAATTTAGTGGAAAGAACAATGATGCCTTTCTTTTCTTGACTGAACGGGTGTACTCCTGACAGTTCACTTGGCAAAATTGCATTTTAAAAATGCAAATGAATTTTCAGTTGAAACCTTCCATGTGAAGTTACAAAAGCAGTAACAGCACAGCAGTCCAAACCCAACAACCAATCAAAAATTTTCAACTTTGATAACCTAATACAGGGACTCCGGTTTGTCACCTGGACTCAAATCCCATCTAATTTGCGAAAAGAAAAAAAAAATGCTCAAAGGATTCAATATTCGACTCGTCTCAAAAACTCTCCATATCTCATGTAATCAGGGATCAACGTAACTTGACTAAAGATCTGAGAATTCTATTTTTTTCTACCATTGAACAAAATTTCTAAAAGGCAATCAACAAACCACCGCTCTAACGCAGATGTGTTAACCAAAGATGAGGATTTATTAACCAAAGATGAGGAAAGAACATGTGATTAATGGTTCATAAAAATCTTTCAGTGTTTAATGTAACATTATCTGCACTAAATAACTCCCCATCATTTCAAAATGAAATAAAAAACTACTAATAGTTCTACAAAATAAAAGAACATCCTGATTGTTTTACTAAGAAATTTGGCATAAACTGGTGTTAAATGTGTACTTTTATTGGGATAACTAATCCAAAGCATTTCAGTTTTTTTTAAGGTTGAAATGGATTTTTTTGCAAAAAGATGTACATGTATTATCAATCAAATTTTATTTGTACAGTACCTTTCAGCAACAAGGCATTTCAAAGTGTACACAGTCAACAACATTACATTTTGCACATCAGATTAATGATTAATGTTTCATGATTAGAGTTCAAAAGTAACTCTAAACAGCTGCGGTTTTAGTCTAGATTAAAAGGAACTCAGTGTTTCAGCTGTTTTGCAGTTTTCAGGATGTTTGTTCCAGATTTGTGTTGCATAGAAGCTGAATGCTGCTTTTGCAGTTTTCTGGAAGTTTGTTCCAGATTTGTGTTGCATAGAAGCTGAATGCTGCTTCTCCATGTTTGATTCTGGTTCTGGGGATGCAGAGCAGACCGGAACTGGAAGACCTGAGAGGTCTGGAAGGTTGATACAACAATAGTAGATCTTTCATGTATTGTGGTGCTAAGCCTTTCAGTGATTTATAAACTAACAGTATTTTAAAGTCTATTTTAAATCCAAATGTTAAAGTGTTAACATTTGAATTGAGGATAATGATTTAAATTCATTACCAACAGCTGGTCTGTGTTTTCAGCATACTAGTTGGCATGCATCCAATATAAAAACATTTAACTCCTGTCATTAGGTACCTGAAACATAGCTGATGATATCCACTAGGTTAGAGCTCAAAACCACCTGTGCGTCCATTTTGAGGAAGCTTGAGCTGTGTCATTCAAAGGACAGGTTCTGGATGCGCTCCCAGAGGCATGTAACGCGCTAGTATGTGGGAGCGACAGCTCGCCTGATAAAATGGCCGTCTCTTATCTCTGCTGTGCATAAGAAAGGCTTATATGTTCTCCATGACAGATTATCCGCCACATCGGGATTTGCCCAGTAACATCTGACAGATGCACAGAGCAAAACAATGTATCACATGTATATAGTTTCAGCCTACCACTTAACTGTTAATGTGCATTCTTCTATGTTCAAGCAACATTGGAAGGTATGAGTTTCACTCTTGCACAGCAAGTCTCAGCTTTTTTGGCAGCACAGTGAAACTGGCAATCCTGAAGCAAGCTTTAATTATCATGATAATCTGTAATGAATACATGATATGATAATTATATGTTATCTATAATTATTGTGATCATGTGGGGCAGAGTGTGCTGGGAAACTATTTGTATCCTCACCACTGGGTAGCATCATTATTAATCTGACAGCACTTAGGAAGCACTTTGTTTGTTTACGCTGATTGCTCTTTTACCGGCCCAACAAACAACTTAGCTCTCTTCTGAGTTACAGCGGCATAATTTGTTGGAACAGCGAAAGCATTTATCTATAAATTTTGTTTCAATTTGAGGTAAGCTGCAGTCGTGAAAAGCCAAATCACTACCAGGGAGAAGATTATTCTAATTACTAACCAGCTGTCGCGCATGCTGCATGAGCGCAGAATGTGTCAGAACACAGAGCAAAGCAGTTATCAGTTTCACAGAATCTTTTGAGCTCACATTTACATCGTGCACAAGATGTTAAACACGAAATTGTCTTGATTTGTATGGTAATGCTGTGAAACTAAACAGCGCGCACAAGGAAAAAAAAAATGCTGTGACTGAATCTAGGAGTGCTGATTTTATAGTCAATTTGTGACGCAATCTCAAAAGCAGAATGTTCATTTGCAGATCTAATAAACCGGATGGTGTTATAGTTCCAGCTCAGAGTATGAAATACATGCTGACCACCTGACAGAAAAACGCAGTAATACATCTCACATAGGCGCAGTAATATGTGCAACGTTTAATTTAAAAGCAAGCCTGACGGTTTGCTGTGATTTAGTCACACAGTAAGCTGGTGAGACAGAGCAGAGGAATTTTCTCATATGATAGTCTGTCTTTTTCAAGGCTCAGTATATCTGAATTAGACCATAATGCAAGCACGGCTCGGTCCCTAGGGTTTTCTTTGCCATTTGTACAGCTAGCACTGCAATCCCCCTGACAGGCCTGTTTGTGACTGCTTCGCTATCAGAGAGTTGAGAAGAGCCAGGGACGAGCCTTCATTAGAGATTAAAGTGACCGTCACAAAGTCCAAAACGATCACTGCCTCCTGCAGCAAGGCGAGTCGAGACACTGAAAGGGTTTAAGCTCATGTTTCGACAACAAACTCAGAATCAGAAGGATCCTTTTCTTGGTGTATTCTTTTCTTAAATTTCAATAAGCACCCATGAATGAAATTTAAATATACTTTTTTTTTTAAATTGGCTACCAATAATCATGTCATCTACGTGGATTTGCTTTTAGAAAACTTAAAAGATGTTCATCAAATTCCAAGCATGACATTACCTCCTAAAGACGGCAGTATATTACGTGTTTATGTGATTTATTTCAATGTGCATTTTCAGGAAATATAAGGATTAGACACATTTTTCTACTAATTAGAGGAATTTTCTTTCTTACTCCTTGTGGTTTAGCGATAAGGCATGTCTCTGTTGATCCACAGCCAGTGAACATTAGCAGTTTGCTGTATGAATGATATGAAGCAGAATATGTAAAGCTGAATTCCTGACCTTTTGACCAAAATCCTGACTGTAATCACTAAAAATGTATTCCCCTTCCAGCCGCTCTCTTTTTGAAACCCTGCAAAAACAGATGTGCTATTCTGGAAAAAAAAAAAAAAGTGATAATTTCTCAGATGGGAACACTCACAGATCAACCGATTTAACCTAAAAACTGTGAGTTCCTTTGTAACTACACCGAAGGTATAAAAGAACTGCACTGTAGCATAGAAACTAATGGCAGACGGAAGGTTAAACAAAGCCACAAAAGCCTTTATACACATTACGCCATTCCTCCTTCCTTCAGAATCCTTGCTGTAACTCCAGAACAAAGCAGCTATTCTCCGAGGAACATGAAAGACAGACATCTGTCAATCATTGCTCCGCAACTCTGTATTTCCTGTGTCAGAGGCTGCAGGTTGAAGAAATGTGCAATATTCTGATAATATTTCATGCAAACTAATGCAAGTCAGAACACTTCCCTGCTGGCCAGAAGGAGGGGGGATCGAGAACAGGTAATTATTGGATTGCCTCAAGGCAAGAAATGATAGAGATTGCAGAGAACGGGGATATTTAGCCCTGCTAATGAAGGCCCATGTTTTGGGAGAACTGTTAAGGGGGAGGGAAGGGAAGCTGGGCCGGGGCTCGGCAGGAGGCAGCGCCTGATAAGGCCATCTTACATAATGGTTATACCAGGTCTGGCTTGCTGTTTGGATCGAGGTTCCCTGTTATTCACATTCTCTGCAGCAGGCTCAGGAAATGAGGCACGCTGTCTGGTATTCATACAAGTTCACTACATTAATTATAAATCAGGAGAGACAAAGGCTCGAATGATTTGAGTGAAGGATCAACCTCCCTTGGCCTTGTCTATTTAACCCTACTGAAGGGTTTATGTTTGCCCAACTCAACAGCCTTAGTTAAAGTGCTGAAAAATAAAAGGAGGATGCGTAGATTGTATATGCAGCAGCTCCCCTGGACAGATATGAAAATTTAATCACGACATTAGGATTCACAGGCATTCCCTTGCTAGACCTGCAAGCAGACATCAGAATTGCTAATTTGCTGGTTTGCCCAGGAAGGGCTGGCTGATGGCTGAGGAAGGGATGAATGGAAACAGGAGTCTGATTTGTCCAGATAACCTTGAACCCCAATGCTCAGCTTCCTGTGGACATAGAGAACTCAATCAGTCCCCTTTTTTTTATCGTGCTGATCTGAGTTGATGTCCAGAGCTGCGGCCGGCACTGTGCCACACTTGCTCTTACTCGACTACTCCGAAGGTGTCGTCAGCCAGGATCATTTCCTGCTATCTCGCTCGTCTGCTCTGACAAAGCTATTAAGTCCTGCCAAAATGCTACAAAAATAGCAAAATTCTACCTTTAAGAAGACGGTATAGAAATGTAATATGATCCCAATCAGATAGGATGATTAAGCCCCAAGTAAATCTTTGACAAAAATCATAGTAATTGTGGTTCCGTTTCTTATCGGGATAATTAATTTCTATTGCTTGTGAGGGAGACTCCACCAGAGGCATAGATACGATAAAGAAAAAAGGTCCTGACAGGGTTATGAGTCAGCAGAGATGTGAAATTCAAATTAGCCAGGCTAAGCAGTTTGAATCTGATGATGATTTGAGTAGACTTACTGGGCAGCCCTGCAGTACAGTACAGCAGCTCAGGGCTGCAAGGTACTGAAGATACTCATGGACACAGGTGCTACATCAGCAAATAACATGTGAAGGAAGAAACAGTCCAAACTGTACTCAGGACAGTTTGATTTTATTAAGCAGGCTAAAATTTGTGTTTATTTCTCTAAAATTATTTTAGGGAAAGTATTATAGAGAGATTATTTCCTGAAGGGTAAAATTATTTCTCTTCAGGATTCCCCCAGAAAACTCGCTAAGCCTAGTGGAAGGGGTGCTAGGTCAGTCCACCAACGGGTCACCCTTTCTTTGTGTTTAAAAATATAAATAAATACTAATGGGAAATATGACTGGGCAATTATATGCTATTGGAAGGCATTATTCACAACACTTAAACACAAACCATTGAGTTTTTAAAAATGCAACAAAATGTTATCTACAATGCAAAATGAGGAGTATTCATATTTTATGCTTTATTTGTAAAGCATAAAATTCAAGTATTTTATTATTATTGATTGTAAGTTTTCTAGTGTTTTCCCAAATCCTCCCATGTTGTTTTGCTTTGCTCGTTGTGACTGGTTATTTTTCTATGGGAAATGCAGTTTTTGTAAGGAATTCTGGATGGAACTTAGTCTGTTATTGACTGGTACTATGGTTCAATTTCCTTTACTTTATCAAGCTGCAGACACAGAGCCAAACTGCTGTCAGAACATGTATTGAATATGTGTGTGAGGAGCAAACGCATGCAAGTATAAAACGGGTGTGGCTTTGTAGTACGTAGAAGGATTCTACGAAAGGAAAGCCTTCACAGAAGGATCATATAAATGCAGGCACAGGCGAACCTACTTTGCAACTGACCTTCCAAATACACCTTTTGAAGTGAAAGGAGACCTGCGCTATCTGCAGTGACATAAATTGTAAACCTAGCTTAACTCGTCTTAGCTTACTGGTGTATAAAAAAAAATACATTCTGAAATAAATGATTAATTTGGTTGTTTAAAAACATTTTAAATCAAGGAAAACATACCAAGGAATGGTATGGGAACTAACAGGGTACAAGCGTCATCTTGCTACTGCGGTAAAGGGCACTCCCGTCACTGTTAGCATGAAATGTAATACATGTAAGCTGTTATTCTGAGCTTACATGTATTAAGCTTTGCTGTTCACTTGCCAGTCAGCTGATAGAAAGCGGAGTATATTTTTCTGATACTTAAATGACAAATCAATTTGGCTTTTCTGGAAATATTTGCAGTTGGAAAGAACATCTACAGTCAAAATGTGGTTAATCTAGCAGAGCCCCACCCTTCAGTTAGCATAGTTTGCAAGGTACATTCTGTTAGGGAAACATTTAGATCATCCTGTGTGGTTTTGCTTTAAGTTTTGTGTTGTTACTATGAAACCATGGTATTGCATCTCAACAATATCGCCCTGTTAAAATCTCATACTGTGTACACTGGCCCATGCCTATTCGAGGTTCTTTCAAAACACAGTTTGAGATTTTTTAACTATTTATTATATTTGAGAAAAAGTGAATTAGACACTTGTCTAATTCTAGTTTCAGAATTAGACAAACATGTCGACACATAGAACAGGTGATACCTGAATTTTAATATTCTACACTGTTTACATTGACATGCCATACCTAGACTTTTTGAGTGAGTACAAAAACTTGAGAGAACACAAAGATATCGCTAAAACCTCCTCTTGTATCATACTTATAACCAAAAGCCATGTTTCATCTCGTCATGTGAGCTGGATATATTGTTACAGCCCCACTCTTTCCTAAAACATCTTAATTTTCTGCATCTTTGTGATTTGTGGGTATAATAGCTTCTAAACCTCCATCATGTGAGATGGCCTTGTGTTATTAACAAATCCAAAGTGAGGATCTATCATTGGCAGGGAGCGCTGAAGCAGCGGGAGCAGAAGCCCGACTGTTTTGCTGTCACAGCCTCAGCTGCTTGCACACTCTCTCCTTACACACTGCCATCTTTCACTCTGCCAGACACTTGCCTCCTCACCCACTGCGCCCACCAGGCCTGGGTAGCACACGCAGCGGTGAAAACATCCATTTATTCCCCGCAGAAGTCCCACATATCCAAAGTGACCCGATCACTGGAGATCTATTTCAGCTTTTACTGCGAGATACCTGTTATTTCATGAGCTCAAAGCACAAACATGCTTTATTATGTCATAAAACGATTCATCTGAAATCAGCTATGATAAATTCCCTGGTTAAATACCTTGTCATGCTGACTGGCTAAACATGACGGAGGGTGGTAATTGCATCCCTGTAGCACGGCCAGCAGCCTTTGAGCATATGTGTGAAATTAGTGTATTACCCATGTCCTCGGGATTCAGCTATGAAAGCTGAAAGACACACACCGAAATGTCAACACAACATACATCCACTGGGCATCTGGGAGTCTTTGTGTGCCTATGTGATCATGAGTTCACGCTGAAGGAGCAAACACACGCTAATTGGTAAATGTATGAGATAATGGACCTGAGAGCCAGAGACTTGAGCTCAACAAAGAATCCCACCTTCAACATCTTAGCCTGGAGGCAGGTTTAATTCTAACCTGCAGATGCTGCCTTTGTCTTTGAAGTTGAGAGATGGATATACTGGAACAGATGGAGATGTTGGATGCTTTCAGAAATTATTAATGGCAAGCTATGATCCCAAATGACCTTCAGCAAATAGTCTCCCAGCACTGGAGAACACAGACAGTCCTGCACATTCATTTTGTATTTGGACAACACACCTGGTTCGATGAAGAGAATACCAACATATCACTACTGTACTTTGAGCTCTACATTAATTCCTTTGGAGGGTAGGAAGGGGTTGTTTCTTTGGGGGGGTTTTTCTTTCATGCAAAAGCAATGTTCAAGCATCCAATCACATTAACCACAATCATATGTTTCAGGAATAGATCTGGGATTTAGGCAGAAAACACACTAATTCCTTAAAGCCCAATTTGTTTCTCCCACAATAGCACCACATACTGGAATTAATCTGCAGAAAGCCATTGCTATAGTTTTAAAAATAAACCCTTCATCACTAGAAGCTTCTGTGGTTGCTCAAGGGACATGCAATTGTGACATCAAATCTATCTTGCAGAAAATTACAGAAATTAGTAATAACCATGTAATGTCTTGTTGCCTATGGATAATATTTGTTTTTTAGTACAAAAAGGAACATTTGAAATTGACTCGGATGAGAACTGAGCCGTTGAAATAAATCAACTCTGCATCTCACGGACCCCAAAGAGGAGCAAAACCTGCCAGTGAAATTGCATTTGATTGCACTTAGAACAATTTCTGTTTTTTCTGTGACTTCTGCACCCCATGTTGTAGGAGTTTCATAATGAAGGTGGACCTGTCAAAAGACAAAAAAAAGCTGGACAGTGGTTGGACATAGTTGTATTCATTTTTTGAAGGTTGGACAGTATTCGTCTTTATTCAGCAACACAGGATGATTGGGATTTCCTTCTCAAAACAGTTTCTTTAGAAAGTTAGATTTAGAAGGGGTAGTTGCACATGTAGCTGCTCCATTTTTACAAAAAAAGTGCATTTATTTTGCTTTGAAAAGTATTTTTGTAGTTAGCTAAAACTGTTGACATCAACAGTTATGAAGTTTGTAGTATATGGTGTTTAAAGAAGCTCAAGATTGATAATCTTTGGTTGCAAAAGGCCAGGAATTCCACACCAAAATGAAAAAAAACACAAACCTATGTGGTTTAGGTAAGTAAAATAAAAGCCTTATGTAAGGCAGTTGTATAGTCAACTAAATTAAGCAACTTCTTGTAATTCACAAAGGTATTAAAAGTCTCCTATATTTAAAACTGCATAAGCCCCGACATGATGAGAAATAGAAATAGATACAATAGGTCAACCAGATAAATAGGTTGCCAGCTAGCTGCACAGCTAATCTAGCTGAATCACTAAATAACATCAACTTATGTTTAAACTTTCCACCACTAAGCAAATGAGCAAAAAAAAAAAAAAAGTCTCTCCAACATCTTTTAAACTGACATGCTGGGTGTTTTAGCTGAAACAGACTATGTTTAATTTCACTACTTGCAACTGAAATAAGTTCCATCCTAGACGTATTTCCAACTTAGATGAAGCTATAATCCTATGAACACAGCTTACATTTTACACCTAAGTGCTTTATTTGCAGGAACACAGTTAATTTATTTATGGAGAACTGTGCATGTTAAGAAAGATTCCGGAAATGATGCCCTGCAACATTTGTAGTGCATCCGCAAGGTCTGCAACCCCAAGTTTCCAGAGAATACACACTACGGTGGTGCTCTCATAAGATACGGCATGTCTTCAAAGAGCTACATCTAAGGGATGAATTGATCAGACACTTTTTCTCACACTTAGTATGAGCAGAAAGGAATAAATTATATGAACAGTGTCTATTTGGCTATATGCCCTGGCCTCAGATTAATTACCTTAGGGCTTACTAATGAGAAGTTGTAAATTAATACAATGTTAATCTATCCAGTGTTTACTCAAGTTTGCTAAGGCTAAAGAGGGAAAAAACAAAATCCCTTATGTATAAATTATAATAATCTAACATGAAGAGCTAGGGAAAAAATATCTATGGTGAGATCAAAGCACCAATGCCCAATGTAATCATGTCAAAAGATCAAAAAACAACTTTCTTAAACTCAAGTGGGTAAGGTATAAAGCATGTTGTGGTTAATATGTCGGTTTTCACCTATTCTAGCAAGGTCGAGATCATTCTCCCTAACCCTCAGTTTATCCACTCAGCAAAAATAAAATCGATGATAATACATTCGAGAAACGCTGAGGAAACAAGAACATATTCTGCGGAACCAAATTCTTAACAAAATAAAATCTCAGCAAGGCTTCAATGAGTTATATTTTTATCAATAAGAACACAGGCACTATCGATTTAAGTGATGTCATTTACAAAAATATATATATATATATTGTTTTATTTTCAGTAAGGATGAGGCAGTCACTGTTTTCTTATAATGTTTTTATGTTTAGGGTTGGTCCTAGCCAACTGATAGTTAAGATATTGGTTTTGACCTTTTATAAATACAACTAACTATTGTGATAACATTTTAAGTCAATACGGTCCATATCAAGTAATGAAATCCCAATAATTTTTTTCTTCATATTTTTTTAACAACCAGTTAACTAGAATTTGTATGACAAAGTACTCCTATACTTTTTAACTTTTCTAATCTGGAGTAGATGCTACACCCCATCCAGAATAAAACAATTAGCACATAGCTAACATATGAATCAGTGGTGATATTTTTTTCTAAACTACAATGACATCAGTTGTGTTAAATCCACATACTCCTCTGTTTTCAGTCTATCAACCCAGTGGTTACAAATGTCTGTATTACCATTTATAATCTGGTCACAGTAAGACTTCCTCCTAAAGTCTGAATACCTTATTAACATGCATAGAGTAACTTCCAGACAACTGGAATACATTAGCAAATAAATATTGCAGTCCTCTATGTCTATGTAATATCAATGCATACACAGTTTCATAAAATCATGGTATTTTCCCCCTTTTCTATTCCAAAGAAAAAAGTTATTCCTGCTGTTGTAAATACACACGTTATGTTCATGTTATTATCTGTAATATGACTTAAGCAAGTAAAACACAATTGACCTTTCATGTCCTATTTGTGTTTTAGCCGGGATTTTTTTATTTATTTATTTTTTTTTATGTCAGCTCTGATTTTATAGAGATTTCCCTCTTGGAAATAAGATCTAGACTATCAACAAGGCTAACCCGTTTATATGAAGGTAATGTTAAACAACAACAAACACCTGGTCGTAAGTTGACAATTTGGATTGCTTATTGCACAGAACAGCCTACTCTTTTGTCATTCTGTTCTTCATGGAGTAACAAGAAAACAAGATGATAGTGGGCTACATTCACACAGCAGGTCTTTACACTCAATTCAGATTTCTTGGTGAAATTATTATTTTTTGCATAGTCGTTTATGCTAGTAATTAAATGTGACAGCAATCAGACTTGTGAGTGAAAAGTTCATGGCCTCTAAGTGACCCACAAGTGCTAAAAAAGAACGCAGCACACAACAACAGTGAGGAGATTTTTTTTGTTTTCATACCACTAATGGAAACTTGGTCCAGCAGTGTGCAGCATCAAGTTGGGGAGGGGCAGCGCTCAAATGATCTATGCTCCATATATCTTGTCACTCCACCACTTTGTCTGGCAGCTTATGAAAAGGACTTACAGGTGTAGGTACTACAGAAAGTTTTAGTGGTTCTAAACTGTGGAAACACATCCACAATTTGTCATTCCTGTTTTATAAGGCCAATAACATATACTAGTCTAAAGTTTAAATAATTCAAGATAATATTTGCATTTCTACTGGACATCAAAAAAATTTAAGCATTTATACAATTGTTGATAACATGTTTTTAAAGTGGGGTGTCATCTGGGCTGGGTCATAAAGCTTTTCATGTATATTCTCCTATAGAGACGGCTCCACTTAGGCAGATTTATCATCTGTTGTCCCCAAGTCACACATTAAAGGATTTTAAACATCTATTAGCTTGGAGAGGAGAGTATTGCCTTCCTTTTCCCTCTAACTACTGACATAAACAAAACTTAGCAAAAGGCAGCAGCTGATTTGTAGCCAAGTGACAGATTCCCTGCAAGCAAAAAAGAAACATTGCTGCTGTCTTTTTACTAGAAAACTCTTTCTTTTGACAGAAACCAGTGAACTGCACATAAACCCTTAAAAATTTACATTAGAATACTTTTAAAGTAGTCTTTCTTTTTTTTTTGTTGTCAGTACGCAGATGCTTTTGTCCTATGTGTTGCTTTCAGGGAGCTAAGAAAAGAACAAAGGAGGATTTTTAAATGAATGATGAAAATTCTTGTTTTGGCCCAAATTAGGCTGCTGTAAGAGAACGATCATAAGCAACTCAGTCTTTGCTGACGATGCTTTTGTTGAGGCTGGACTAGGCTGGGCTGAGCATCCAGGTTGACAAGGACCTGTGCTCAGCACTAGGAATGCTCTCATCCAGAAACGAGAAGCCCTGGGGAACAAAGACAACAATATGCCAGAAAACCCACTTGAAAACAACAAAACAACCCAAAAAAGAGCCTCCGAGAGAGTCAGCGGTGGGTGATTGCCAGCTGCACTCCAGATTGCCAGGTTTTCTGAGAGAGTCTTTCAGCAATTTCTGAGAGCTGTAGCACCGTTTTCCAGCTCCTTAATCAGTTCAGTTGGGGAGGGACGGATCTTGACGCGCGAAAGCCTGAGCACAATGGGGAATAAACTCATAATCAGCAATCAGATATTCAACATTGCAGGGAGAGTGGGGGTGGGGGAGTGCCTCAGATGGGTCAAGGATCTCTCCACATGCCGTTAACCCCATTGCTCCAGCAGGGGAGGATGCACACTCTCATCCTAAACACGACTCACCGTGCAGTTGCCTTTGATGCCTGATTCGCTAAATTAGGATAGTGAGACCAATGCATGAATGCAAATCTCATTGTTTATGCCCGTACATATACAGTTTCACTATCCCATCACACTTTGTGAGGCTATAAATGGGTTTGGATTTCATTAAAGCGCCACGTCCCTGAATAAACTATGTGCTGTGCCTTTAAACAAAGTTCATTGCCTTGCACATTCTTCTTTCCTTTCATCTTTGTAATTAGCACTGAAGCAGCATTTCTTTTATTTCAAATAAATGCATGTGCATAAAAATCTATCTTATGCAGAGTATTTTCCAGGCAAGGCTATTTTTCTTTGTTATCTACCATGATAAATTCCTTTCATGCATCAGAGTCGGGTTGAGGCGGATATTGTGCCGTAAAACCTTGAGTGAAATTTCACTTGCTTTGTTATAATTCTGCCTGGTGGCAACATCAAACTAGTCAGCGGTGAAAGTAAAGTTAAGGAGTTCGTAACTCTGGGGAGCAAATCTTCACATCATTTGTATTTTTCAAGAGCACCCCCTAGTGCTCAGGAGGATCGGCACACTTTGTTTGTTCATTAGTGTCGACACCAGATCAGATGAGTGTAAATGATGGCATCCTAGCAGAAGAACCCCTAATGGCCTCTGCTGGGATATGTAATCAAACGCCCCACACACACTTCTCTCCCTTTTGTAATCAAGCGGCGGAGCGCATGTTGCAACGACCTTTGTTACAGCGCTGCCTGTTCCCTTGTTTCATCAAAATTCCAAGCGCCCCTCATTTTTCATTCTCTCTCCCTTCGCCAGGATGCAGAGAAGCCACGGCAACTTTCCATGGAGCAGAGGGGAAAGCATCTAGGCAAGGCACAACCTCTGACCTAAAATCCCCTCAGCCAACAACCTACAGGTGGATCTGATTATTTTTGAATAGCATAAAATAGCACATTTTAATAATTCCGCTTATAAAGGGAAAGTAAAACTTGTTGCAATACACACACAGACTGACTTATCAGGCATGTATTGCTGTTATTTTTAATGACTGGCTTCTGAAAACATAAAATTCAGTTTCTCAGAAAATTTGAATATTTTACAGGAGATATAAAAAATATCTTTCATACAGAAATGTTGAGACAATCCTAGAAAGACTACAGCAGACATTTTTTTTTATACCTATAAGGACGGTAGGACACAAAAGGCCAAATCTAAAAAAAAAAAAGCTGGCTTCAGAGAGAAGACTGAACATAGCAATAAAAAGTTGAGTGGAAGGAAAAAGCGTGGGGTTTTGGGGAGAATCACAAGGCAGAGACTGTGGCTGGAGTCAGACTGTGAAGAGTCACCGCATACAGACATTTTCCCTCTTTTCATATTAAATTTAAAAACAAACCAAAATTATTCAAGTCACTGGACACGCAAATTTTGTTTTCCGACAATACCTGGCCCCTGTCCACAACATCAAATGTACAAATGCTTGCTTTAATGACCAGTGCATTACTGTGTTAGTAAATTTACCTAAACTCAATCGAGAATCAATGGAGTATTGACAAGACGAAGATCATGGACATCCCAAACTGAAGCCCACTTTTAAAGCAACCTGGGTTCCTTAACACCACCGGCTAACCACCTCTGAGCCATGCTGCACTGATGCAGTAATTCATGCAAAAGGAATCCAAACCAAAATTTAAAAAAATAAATAAATAAAAATATTGCTCCTGGTTATTCCTCTAATTTTCTTTTAAAAAAAAAACCCCTAATATAGCTGAAAAATATTATCATTAAAACAAATTAAAAGAAATTTAATTCAATTAAAATAAATTCCTGAAATATATCACTCTGTGTATATTAAATAATAATGTACTATAGATATCTCCCTTTTTCTACTGTACAGCTGAAATAAATTCACCTTCGACTTTAGTTGAAAGAATCTGTACATGTGCCACCACAGACAGTTTATTTCGAAATACATAATAACGAAGCTACACCGGACTCTACCTCCCACCTTAGTGCTGAATGAAGCAGAACAGCGACAAATTCTTATCAGCAGCTATCACCCAGAGCTCATTTTCAGACAACCTGGGCCACATTAACACCAGCGAAGCACTCCTCTCTTGTCTCACCACCGCTGGGCTGACGCAGGAGGAGGATGAGGGCGATAACCCGCACAAACAATACAAGCTTGCTGGCTTCTCGCCTGCTGCCAGCATGCTTGCCTTGCAAAGAGATCTGATTACAACTGAGAGCGGCTTGGTGTTTCATGGAAAAGCAGGTCAACTGTAGAGCACCATCAGACCTTGGAACTCGAAAGGTCTGATAGAGAAGAAGGAGGATGAGGTGGTGGTGGTAAAGCTACCCGACAAAAGTTTGTCTCCAACTGTAAGATAATGAGCAGTTGACGTAAGAGGACCGAGTCGAGAACTTCAGGGAAAGGTGCGTTTACAGTTGTCTGGTAAATCTCATCATCTGCGTCTTTTGGGTTCTCCCTCTGGCTCCCTCTTAAGAGACAGAGCTGCCCCACTGCCGAACACCTAGCTCCTTCTGTATTTCTCTGTCCTCAGTGTTTGAGTCAGACAAAACGCAAAATCAATAATGCTTTTTCTTCCCCATTTCCTCTTTGATGCAACTTCAAAAAGCCAATGGACAGCCCTCCAGAGGCCCGTAGAGGAAAAAGGAGAGAGAGGAGAGGAAAAAAAAAACTGATGGTAAGAAATATGCTCAGAATGAAAGTGCAGGGGAATAAAACTTCACCCTTCTCTCTCTTTAAACACTGTTACTTCAAAACCACAAGTGGCAAAGTGTATAAGGTGAAAGCAGAAAGAAAATTTTTTACTTCTTTCAATTTCAAAGGTCTCACTGACAGCCTTTATTTTATCAAAATTAAGATAAGTGAGCTTGTTAACTAAAGAAGCAAATTTCAATAAATAAACCAAGATCTAGCAATTCTAAACTGCAGTGTCTGAAGAGGAGCTGTAAAACACCACATCTGTATTCTCTGTGCATCTTCTACAGAGAGAGAGAGGGGAAAATGAAAGTAAAAAATGGACTGTAGTGTATGATTATCTAACCAGTGCTGACAGGGGAAGTATTCTATCAGCAGTTAAATGCTGCATGACAGGGAGACACTTCAAAGGATCTATAAGTGACTCCTGAAATACTGAGTGAAAGTAAAGTAGAAAATTACCCCTAAGTTAGAGGCATTTGACTAAGCCCTGCTAGGTGTTTTACCTGACTGGAGAGCTAAATTGAGAACCCAGAGTGAACTTGAAATGAATGTTTCAGAACGAAGAAAAATCAACTCATGGAAGCCGACAGCTGCTTCTAACCACTTTTGTCTCTCATGCCCCACTGCTCGACCGGCCACAGAGCACTGGGAGTCATTTAACCTCGTCTGTGATGGGACAAATCTGTCAAAATCATATGGTGTGACTGACAGTACAATATGACAGACAGGGCTGACTCCCAGGTAAAGGTTTACTGTATGTGGTTTGAACTATTCTCAGATATGGAGAATAAATGGAAACTACATTTTGTTAAAGTGAGGGTGCAGACTAGAGAGACAGAAATTGAGCCAAACAATCCCACAGGAATCAATACAGCTATCAGATGGTATTTATTACCCTTCAGTGCTGCGGCGTTAGGGATTAGAGGTGTGAGTAAAATTTAAGATTCAATGTTTTGTTGGCATTTTCCTATCTAGTAATATTGTTCTCTGCAGTTCAGAATATTTCTCATCAGTAAGCTGACTTCTCCGGGGCATGCATTAGGCTTTACCTGGTTCTTTATCCAGATGATTGTCTGATGTGGCAAACTCTTGTTTTATTAACAAGCTAATTAGCTAACAAGCTAGTACTTCCAATTAATAAAAAAATCAAATTAAGCATAACACTTATACCAGAAGTTGAATAGAGAAAACAAAAAAGACAAAATGAACAAAAAAGCAAAACAATAGATCATAGAATTATTTTTTTTTTTAATTAACAACCAAGCATTAAAAAAAAACAAACAAAGTAACATCACATGGAGTAAGGAAGAAAAGTTAAGCTGAATTGTAAAATAAGCAAAAGCTGGTTTTATTACATGGTTTGAGACGGTTTCAAAACTAACTAAATTTTCCATCAGACATGTTTTCAAGTCGTTTCATTTAGACACCACAAAAAGCAGCAGTATGACTTTACCCTAAATACTCTATGTTCTGTATGGAGCATAAAGCAAATTAGGGCTGTCCCTCCCCCACTTGTTACTGTGCACTGCTGGTCAGCTGACTGAACACAATACTGTACTATAGTCTTGCTTCACTATTCTTAAAAAATTAATAAAAGAATGTCACTGTTATTTTTTTTTCAGACAAGTATTTTGAAAAACTACAATTAGCAATCTGTAAATGTTATGCCTAGGCTGCAGGCAGACAGTGCTAAATGAGTAAAAAGATAATGTTATACTTGTACTACTCGATAAAGAAAAGAACAGTAAAAAATACTCAGATTATCATTTAAAAGCTACTACTAAATGTTTTTTAAGTCTGTGAAAATTAATTCAAACTAATGTTAGTAATAACATTATTCTTTTATTTAATTTTTTCATTATTCTCTTTTTAATAAACAACATGATGATAAAAGAAGGCTTTGATAGGATGAGAATCTCATATTGACTCATAAAATTTTGCAGACTTCATAAACGATACCAAAAATTGAGTCAAAGGAAAAACAAATCCTATCGGTTTTCAGATATTACTCTTTATCATCAGGCTCCTCTGCTCTCCAGAGTGCACCTCACCCTCTTTCCAACTTCCATGCTGCCAAATCAAAAATCCATGCTCTCAATGGGCAGCCAATATCTCATTAACCAGCCCCTCTCCACACAGTTAGGCAGCCAGGATGTTTGTCTCAGTTGCGCACAGCGCAGACAGGCACATCCCACACTCCTTAATAACCTGTGGGGACACCATTCCACTTCCTCAGCCAGCTGAAAGGCAGGAAAGATGGCCAAACCGCAACTTTTTCATTTGTTAGTGCAGCGGCAGAACGTTTTCTGCCTGTATGGATTATTTGCTCAAACTTTCTGTGTCACACCAACATTTAGGTTGGACTGAACTGACATTAATCACTTTTTTTATTTCTGTAGGATCTGTTTTAGCTCATATTAAAATACATTTGTGTAACAGCACTAAGTGTATTTTTTTTCTTTGATATATTAGATATTAATTACAAATTCTTGTAGATGATGCAACCTCAACTTAATCAGACATGTTTTTTCCCCTCATGGCTCTTCAAGTCCTCAGTCCCTAACTGGATAATAGCCAATCTTGTTAACCTCTCCTTTAATGTGCGAGAGCCTGCAGCATGAGGTAGTGCAGCACTTCAATGGACCGCTGATGGAAAGAGACAACGAGTGCCAAATCTACAACAAATATTTACAGCCTTGTTAATGTAGCCTTAAAGCACCTATCACAAGACATTTGGTTTCATCTTCTCTAAGGCCCCAGCACATTTCTCACAGCCTAGCACACACTCAAACTAAATCACATATCTGAGAGCTGTCCACAAGCACAGCAGAGCTGCCCCCTCCCCCATTTTTTTTTCCAAGGGTTAATTATATGTACTCTGGACAAGAAGCACTTTTTACCTTTTCTACCCGAACATCAAAGAACTTTCTTTAATGATGTAATTGGAATTTTCATCTTAATTGTGCTGAGTAGGATGGCTAATTTGCATGGGGTAATGAGAGGGATGTTTCCATTACAGGTAATTAGGTACTTGAGAGGCAGTGGTGTGGTAGAGAGGCTGAACTGAGAGAGAGAAGTGGATAGAAAGGGAGAGAACGCCACGGAGACTCAGGCGCAGTTGTTGTAATATATTTGCATTATTTTGAAGCTGAGAATGAAAATATCAAGAAGACGCAGAAAGGCTCAAAGAGCAGCGAGAGGGCGATAAGTTTACCATAATTAGTAAGTTTGTGGCAAAACAGAAATTCGCTCAGCAGTTCATTCAATTCTCCGACCATTTTCCGGAAGAAATTGTCACTGCCATTTGAATTAGCATCCAATTATACTGCTTGTTCACATTTCGATTTTAGCCATCACATTTTCACAGCGTGCTGCCGTGACACCAGCAACCTCTAGCAGACAATCTACGCAAAAAACTCAAAACGGACACATTAATTGATTACTACAATGGCATATTTGGGGGAAAGTGTATTAACGTAAATACTGTTCAAGTCAGATAGTATTTTCACACAATGAAAATACTATCTGTATAATAAAATTATGTTATTTTCAGACATAAAATATTTTATGTCTGAGCATAAAATAAATCATGCTCAGAAAGTCTGCTTTTTGAGAAGTCGTTTTCCACACACTCTACCTTTTTTTCTACCTTTGCTTCAATCCAAAGTATGAATAAAAAGGACACAGGGTCAAAAGGTCTTTTCTTGGTGTGTCTCTTCCTAATTGTTATAACCTGCCTCAACACATCTGAGCTTCTCACTTCCTAAATGAATTTCCCTGTCGTTAATTAAAAAATAAAATAAAGTGATCAGAGGAGCACATTCCAACAGCTCCAAGATGTGAAAGCAATGTGTTAAAATGTATGATTTGATTTCTTTTTTTAAAATGGGACAGTGAACCATCAATGAAGTAGGTTAGAATAAGAAAATGTGTTGGATTATATACAGAGGCTGGTCTCCAGACCCGGCCAGGTTGATGGAAGATTAAAGAAGAAATGAAATAAATGGTACAACTCGGCAACAAATCAAGCATACCCAATCCAGTCAAACAGAGCAGGCGAAAACATTCGAAATCAAAAGAAAAAAGATCTAAGTTTCTTTTGTCTCTCTTTGTGTGTGTGTGTGTGTGTGTGTGTGTGTGTATGAAGTCCAGATTAGAAGAACGATAACATTAAATTCTAGCAAGGCAAACACTTAAAATAACAATAGAACAAGTGAGAGGAGAAGAAGACGACATCAAATTATTACTGGAGATTTCTTGTTCCCCATGTAACAAAATGACAGCTGCCTTTTGCTCATTATGATCATTAAAGTGTGCAAATATGAGCCCCACTTTTGAGTGCGCGCTCACATCTTCCACTGGAAAAGAGAATGAATGCACGAGAGTGAAAACATGCGAATAAAGGCATATGCAAGCACGCACGCATGCATGGGAGAGGTGTGCAGCACTGTATGTCTGACAGCACTTTTATCAGTCTGCTGGGATGTGCGCGCACATGTGCGCCTGGATGATGGAGGGAAAGGTAGGAGGAGGAGGGCGGGCGAGGGGGGCTGGACGAGCTGGGATTATGGGCAGAGCGGATGAACGTTCCAGCGGCTGGTTGGACCCATCCTGGTGCTCTCATGACCACACATCTACAACCCGAGAAACCCCCCCACTCAATCCAACCGTAAAAAAATAGGTCAGTGGAGCAAAGCACACGCACGCGCACGCCGGCATGTATGCACGCACTTGCAGACACACGCGCCGGTATCAACTCAAAAGAATCACAGTCTGCCATCCGCGCCACTGCCCGCTCCCCCCTTACCCCCCAAACACGGCCACACACTCTCTGGACTGAAACAACTGGGATTCAAACGCGCAACCCAACATAAAAAAACCCACAAATACATTAAGTTTAACTTAGCAACTAACTAACTAAATAAAAAATCAAAACAAAGAAGAAACAGAAAACGAGTAACTTCTGCAGGTGAACTCGGCAAGGATTCTTGACAGACACGAACAGATTACACCGGCGGTGGTTTCCACACACTCGCACGACAGTATAGCAGCGAGAAATCACACACTGTAAATAATCAAGTCAAACCACATTTCGAGAAATATAAAATATTAAAATCTATATTTTACAAATGCATTCGCCAGAGTTTAGAAATTCTATGTCCATGCAGAAAAGAAATCTTAAGTTCGACCTGGAGCCCTCTGGTACTCTCTCTCTCTCTCTCTCTCTCTCTCTCTCTCTCTCTCCACATGCTCTGCAAACACAACGCACGGAGTTGGCAGGCTGCGAGCAGCGGAGCCTGCACTTCTCTCTACTTGTGACTCCGGCAGCGCAATTAAACGTGCATGTTTATCTTTATGCCACGATCGTCTTCCTTCTCTTACCTTTCATAGCTGAAATCACAAAATACATCATTAAGCTTCGCGTCCATAAGAGAAGAAACTATCAGCAGCGCAAAGCCCTCCACTGCTGTCTCAGCAGCAGCTGGCCAGCAAGCACAGCTCCGTCTCTCAGCCTCCGAGCATGACCACACCAGAATCCATGTGACTGTGACATCAGCGTGCATGTCTGCCTGCTTTCCCCACCCACCCGGCCTTTTGATTGGCACAGCGTGCAGCCAGTAGGGGCGCTGAGAGCTCAGGCAGGGGGAAGCTGGCCGTCTTCCCACTGATTGCAGTCTTGTCTGCCCCAGCTTGCTAGACACAGCACACCCAAACTATCTGCTGCTCTGTGGCTTATCTTTACAGAGAAAAGATAAAGTCAAAGAAGATTTTTTTTGTTTGTTTGTTTTGTAAAACTTTTTTTTTAATTATTATCTAAAGAAAGCATAGAGTCTGAGAAAGGCTAAAAGGAAAGGTAGATAAATGGGGAGGGGAGGTAGAAGAGGGAAGAAACAAAAATATAAAGGAGCGGATAAGAGAGGGTGTGTTTTT